>CALYLW010000425.1:0-155563 GCA_944989445.1 Ampullaceana balthica
TTAATGCCAGGCTTTCTTCGGGAGAAATTGATTTCCAAATTTATTGGGGGCGGGGTTTTTTCAATATGTGGTCTTATTCTATTTAATTTTATTCTTTAAAATTAAACAAATGTTTTAGGTCTCATACTGAAAAATTCATTTTAAAAAAAACCATCTTGGACAAAAAAACTACTTCGTATTCGTTGATTCTAGCGCCAGCGGCTTTTTTAGGCTTAGCCTTAAATATTTAAAGTAATTAAAAAGACTTATGACTTTGACTTATGAGTCTTATGAATCGATGTTTCAATTTTTGAAATTCAACACTCTCACTCTTAACTCTCTACAAGATTTAGGTTTAACCACATGTCTCTCTGATCTTTACCCATCAAAATAAAATAATGGGGGGAAATATATTGATATGATTTTTATATATTCTAATTCTATATGCAAATTCAAATACGAACGCAAAACAGTGGTTGTTAAGCTAAACAAATAAAAACGAATGCAAATTCAAATACGAACGCAAAACAGTGGTTGTTAAGCTAAACAAATAAAAACGAAAGAGGCTGTAGGCGATGTCTACATAAACATACAAAATGAATGTTTAAATAGCAAAAAGATAAAGGTTGTTGTCAAGACAAAGAATGAAAATCGCGCGATATCAGCTGAAGCAAACGCTTGCAGTGTAGCCACCCTAAAAATTACATTTCAGATGCGAGTTCGCGCGTATACTAGATTGGCGAATTCGCGTGCAGTGGAGCCACAGCCTTATGTCTGATGTGACAGATGTACATGTAAACTTTGTTGTACAGACTTATGTCTGATGTGACAGATGTACATGTAAACTTTGTTGTACAGACTTATGTCTGATGTGACAGATGTACATGTAAACATTTTTGTACAGACTTATGTCTGATGTGACAGATGTACATGTAAACTTTGTTGTACAGACTTATGTCTGATGTGACAGATGTACATGTAAACTTTGTTGTACAGACTTATGTCTAATGTGACAGATGTACATGTAAACTTTGTTGTACAGACTTATGTCTGATGTGACAGATGTACATGTAAACTTTGTTGTACAGACTTATGTCTGATGTGACAGATGTACATGTAAACTTTGTTGTACAGACTTATGTCTGATGTGACAGATGTACATGTAAACTTTGTTGTACAGACTTATGTCTGATGTGACAGATGTACATGTAAACTTTGTTGTACAGACTTATGTCTGATGTGACAGATGTACATGTAAACTTTGTTGAACAGACTTATGTCTGATGTGACAGATGTACATGTAAACTTTGTTTGTATTTTATTTTGACTTCGTCAGCTTTTAAACACATATAACGTTTTTATTTCAATAATAAAGTTGGGTATCCATTAGCCTCAATATTAAACCACAAACAGTGTCAGACACTTTTTAGATTTATCTACATATTGTAATATTACTAACCACTAGGATTAAAAGTTCATCCATATGATGACACATTCACCGATGATATAAGAAGATTTATTTGTTCAAATATCCCACACTGAAGCAATCACAGTACATGTTTGTCAACACTGATGTACCAAACAAACTGGGTCAGCCAGAAATTGATATATCATCCGAATGTTACCACACACCACAATAAGGCAAGCCCCATATCCACATATGACACGCAACCCACATATTGTCATTTCAACAAACATGTCCGTTTAAGTAAATAAATTTACATGTATAAATAAACACAAACACACAAACAATAATAATATTAAACAGTAACACAATTTCGTTTTTACATGTTTATTTAGTTTTATAAACTTAAACACACTAAAATGGTCATCAATAAAGTAAACTGTTTAAAACAATAAACTAGTTGATACTTTTATAGAATTAAATATTTAATTTAACTTAATATACAAATACAACAATGTCCAAATGAAAAAGAAATTAAATTATTAAAAAATAACAAGCAATTCTAATACTATTACAAGATATTACATGTTTGTTGGTAGTGTGGGTGCCGATATGGAAGGTGAGAGTGTACATGAGGCGTGTTGTTGGTGGTGTGGGTGCCGATATGGAAGGTGAGAGTGTACATGAGGCGTGTTGTTGGTGGTGTGGGTGCCGATATGGAAGGTGAGAGTGTACATGAGGCGTGTTGTTGGTGGTGTGGGTGCCGATATGGAAGTTGAGAGTGTACATGAGGCGTGTTGCTGGTGGTGTGGGTGCCGATATGGAAGGTGAGAGTGTACATGAGGCGTGTTGATAATTTGATGTAATAGAGTCTAATACAACTTTCAAAACATGATTAAGTTTATATAGAGAACAAAATATATTGTGATATTAATACATTAGATGGCATTGTTGGAGGTAAGGGTGCCAAAAATTAAGATGGGGAGCACATGGAGCGTTAAAGTGGCTGTTATCAATGACAAGAAACAATAGTTTATTCAAGTTATATAAATAGTATATGATTTATTTTTTAAAAAATAGATTAATAATTATATGTGACAATGTTTTATTAACAAAAAAATGTCATAGTTGGAGGTGGGTGTGAAATACTGGTACTCGGGGCGCACTTGGGGCGCACTTGGGGCGTGATAGACTGGGGGCGCACTTGGGGCGTGATAGACTGGGGGCGCACATGGGGCGTGATAGACTGGGGGCGCACATGGGGCGTGATAGACTGGGGGCGCACATTGGACGTGATAGACTGGGGGCGCACATGGGGCGTGATAGACTGGGTGCGCACATTGGACGTGATAGACTGGGGGCGCACATTGGAATTGATAGACTGGGGGCGCACATGGGGCGTGATAGACTGGGGGCGCACATTGGACGTGATAGACTGGGGGCGCACATTGGACGTGATAGACTGGGGGCGCACATGGGGCGTGATAGACTGGGGGCGCACATTGGACGTGATAGACTGGGGGCGCACATTGGACGTGATAGACTGGGGGCGCACATGGGGCGTGATAGACTGGGGGCGCACATGGGGCGTGATAGACTGGGGGCGCACATTGGACGTGATAGACTGGGGGCGCACATGGGGCGTGATAGACTGGGGGCGCACATTGGACGTGATAGACTGGGGGCGCACATGGGGCGTGATAGACTGGGGGCGTACATGGGGCGTAATAGACTGTTGTATTTTATAGTCATTAACATTTGGTACAAGTTATTTAAAAAATGAATTTTTAAACAAAATATTTATTTGATATCAACAGGTTATAAGTACATGAAATGGGTAAATTAAGGGTAAGGGATCCGACACTGATGGTAGGGGTGCCCACTTTGTAGTTGAGGGCGCTGACAATGGTAGCGATGTGGATGCATTAAATGTGGTAGTGGTCAAGCTTTATTAAAATAGTGTCCATTTGATACCAGTTTGTATCAAGTCAAAAAGTAAACAATAAAAACATTTTCTAGTAATAATTCATAAGTACATGGGAATGTAGGAGGTAGGGTGCCGACACTGGTGGTTAGGGCGCACATGGGGCGGGGTGTTGTGGTGTACATGGGGCGTGGTGTTGTGGTGTACATGGGGTGTGGTGTTGTGGTGTACATGGGGCGTGGTGTTGTGGTGTACATGGGGCGTGGTAGAGGGTGTTGTCTACTACAACAATCAACAGTTGATACAAGTTTGTATAAAGTATATAAAATATTATAAAATTGTTTACATTATAGATATTTGCTTCAGTACCAACCAGTGCCACTAAAATTTCTTCCCTCAGAGTTGACCCCACTGTGGAAATGGTCATACAAGCCACCATTATACCCCAGTGGGTGGACATGAGCCCCACTACTGCCTGGACATGTACATGTTGTGTACGTGTACTTGGTACTACCATCACTCACCTTGTACCTGTCTATCACGTGTCCTACAGAGATCTGTTTAGGACATCCATGTGGATGTGATACTATCCATATCAACTTGTCTCCACGTCCGCCATATTTGTTGTTTACTTTCTTCCATAGATCCCACCAGTGTCTCACCATCTTGTCCAGTTTGTCCAGTAAATCTACGTCACATGTCACACATTCCAACCAACACCTGTCTTCCTCAATGTTTGACACACCCACCGTCCAGCCATCAAGAGTGACCAGTGGACTATCTTGTCTATCATAGAACAATCTACACGTGGTGTGTCTCGCCTCAAGGTCATCAAACACCACGTGTGTGGCCGTGTACATCCTTACCTCCCCCCACCCTGTGCTGGGTGTGTCCGAGTGTTGACACTTGTGACATGGACAAGTTTCCTTGTTGTATTCAATGTTTGCACTCCACACCTTCCCAGTCCCTGCTCTCATGACGTCACTTCCTCTCATGTTATAAAATGCATATGGTTGTTTGGTGTTTGGCCAAAACTCTGGTCTCTCTGTACTGGTCATTTTAACATGTACCCTGACAGTGAGGTCAGCTATAGCTTTGATGTACTCAACTAGGAGGTTGTTATGGTTACCTTCAGGCAGGTGATTGATGTTAAAATCGTTGACAGGTATAAACTCTGTGTGACCTGGATTCTTCTTACAGCCAACAAGATGTTTGTGTAGATCTGCTTCTCCTCCTTCTGACACCTGGGTTTCATGTGTACCTGACAAGGTCATCAAAGAAAGTACATTTTAGTCCATGTCTTACACCTGTCTCTCTTCTATTATCTCTATTGAAATAGATTTCATTTAGTCTATTATTTCATTTCAATAGATTCAAAGATTAATTTCTATTATGAATTATGAGACATTTTTGTTTAAATCATAGAAAGTGTCAAAAAAGTAAAATGTTAAAAATTATATCAACATCCAATAAACGTGGATATAGAATGTTGGATACAACAATGATAGCCTTTGAAATTAAACTGTTGTATTGTTATATATCAACATCCAATAAACGTGGATATATAATGTTGGATACAACAATGATAGTCGTTGAAATTAAACTGTTGTATTGTTATACATCAACATCCAATAAACGTGGATATAGAATGTTGGATACAACAATGATAGTCGTTGAAATTAAACTGTCGTATTGTTATATATCAACATCCAATAAACGTGGATATAGAATGTTGGATACAACAATGATAGCTGTTGATATTAAACTGTTGTATTGTTATATATCAACATCCAATAAACGTGGATATAGAATGTTGGATACAACAATGATAGCCATTGAAAATAAACTGTTGTATTGTTATTTATCAACAAATATATAAAAGAGATTTACCACAGAGAATATCTGAAAGATCCTTCATGTTGAATTTGACATTTGGCTCAGCAACCTGACTGTCATCTGTGTCATCTTCCAGGCTGTCATCTGTGTCATCTTCTTGACTGTCATCTGGTTTATTTTTTTCTTGGCTTTGTTCTTTAAGATGATCTAATTATGATATAAATCAAATATGTTATATTTACAATAAGACAATATTATAATGATTCATGTCTTTCTCACACGTCTTTCTTTCTCTCTCTCTCTCTCTCTATTTCAATTTAACTGGGATAATTAAAAATGTTCAAGTAAGTTTTCATTATATGTTTTACATCTCTTAGTCACTGTCTATGTCTCTCTTTTACTCTCTTACACATTTTTTATTTTATTAGGACGCTTTCTCTTTTTCTCTCTTTCGACGCTTTCTCTTTCACTCTCTCTTTTTATGCTTTATCTCTCTCTCTCTCTGTCTCTCTCTCTGTCACCCTCTTACTTTTTCTCTCTTCGACGCTCTCTCTCTCTCTCTGAGGCTTCCTGTACCTTTATCTTTCTATTTCTATCTCTGATACATGTTCTCTCTTCCCCCTTCTCTCTCTCTTCTATGAAAATTGTAACGAAATTCTATAAGTTATAAGAAATTTATATTAAAAAGAAATATTTAAAAGTATTTGTAGCAACATTTTACCATTGTTTTGAAACACATTGAAATTTTCTGTTACAAGACTTGATTTAGTGTAAGCATTCTGAAAATAGAAAAAAAGAATTAAACAATTTTTTATTATAAAAATTTGCCAAAAAAGTAAGTTAATTAATTTTTTTAAAAGTGTATACATATTTTATGTTCGATTAAAAAACACATTTTATTTGATAGACCCTTGTTCATATTCGTCCCATTTATCGACAATGTGAGTGTGAGTATATAAGCGCACGAGAAAAGTGTTGTGTTATTAAATTTCGCTAGTTTTAGCTGACTAACTGTAGCAGAAACTGTTCAGACAGATGTCAACTTTTAATAATTTTTACAATTATGCTGATAAATTATTTAAAATAAATAAAAGCTGTATGTACACATTGATAGACATCTGCTCAGATAAAATTAAATAAAAACTGTATGAATGTACACATTGTTAGACATCTGCTCAGTTAAAATTAAATAAAAACTGTATAGTATGTACACATTGTTAGACATCTGCTCAGTTAAAATTAAATAAAACGGTAAGTACGGTCAAAAGAGTTTCAAGTTATGTCAGCTAGTGAATATCTTCCTTGGAATGATCAAAAGATTCGTCTGTCGTCTGCAATAATTTAATAGATGAAGATGGGCCATATCAATATTTAAATACTGCAACTACACCTTATGAGTACTTAAAATCAACCTTTCATTAAAACAAATTTATGCATTTTAAAGTATAAAAAAAATGTATTCTTTTTTTTAAAGACAATTATTCAAATTATTGGAACAACTTTAGTTGCATGTCAATTATTTTTAAACAAATTAAAAAAGTTATAAATGAATGATTTTTAAGTGTAATCGAACGAACATTTGAATTATGCGATCTAAAATTATTATACAATTACTAAAAACATTATCAGGAACATTTTTAGCGGACTTAAACATTTAAAATAATTACAATAATAATAAATTCCCTTAGTATATAAATATCTTTAATTAATACATTGCTATAAAAAAAATTTAACATAGCATTTAACATTTTAATGAAAATAATTACTAAAAATTAATTTTATTAAATATGATTTTATTTTTTTATTCCTTTTTTCTAAATTTTTAATTTGATTCGGACGTTTTTTATTAGTTACTATGGATACATGACGCGCATGATTGTAAGCTGACACACAGGCTTATCACTTAAAATAAATTTATTGAATATATTAGAAATACTTTTAATTAAGTGCACACAAATAACAAAACGTATTAACTATGCTACTATTTCTGATGTGGTAATGGCTACTACCATTCTGTCGAGACTCTCCACGTAGTCTTAAAGTCGAAATCACACAAAAACAATGTGATTTTATTTAATTTACAGTTAATTACAGTGAATCAAGAATGCAAAGTATGTGACAAGGTTACTTTTAAAATAAAAAAAAGAATTCAATAATGAAAGCTATTTAAAAATCAAATAAATAATGTTTTAAAGAGTATATTTTGCACTTAATACATAAACTCTGTAGACTATACTATACGATATAGTATATCAGCCTTTTGAGACTATTGATATTTCCTTTGGCTAAAGGCAAAGGAATACTTTAGCCTTTAGTTATAAGTTTTAGACAAGTATTGAGTTATCAAAGTCACAGTCATGATAGTCTGCATACAGATACAATACCTTTGACCTTTGCTATTAAAATAATACAAATTATTTTACAAAATGTAAGTCTAAGAATCAAGAAAAGAGATTTCTATATTATTTATATTATTTACACATACATTTTAATGTATTAAAATTATTAATTTTTTAATTGCTACTTTTATCCTGTTCCTATTCATACTTTAGTACTCAGGACATTGCCTTATCTTATCTTATCTTATCTTATCTTATCTGTTTACAGACGCTCCTTCTATACAGAAGATTATTGCGTCCTACGCTTATCTATGGTTTGTGTTTAGTCCTGCATTTTTATTAGAGATTTAAATATTGATAAAGTGTTGGTTTTCCTGGATTCTTCAGGCAACCCATTCCACGCCCGAATTCCGGACGGGAAGAAGGAAAACTTATATGTGTTTGTTCTTGCATACGGAATAAGAAAGGTGTTTTTATCCTTATGTCTATCTGAGGGTTGTATTAAGTTATCTTTGTGTTGTATTTCTAAATTAGAATTAATTGCTTTATGTATGATTACTACTTTGCTCTTGGTTCTTCTATCCTCTAGTGTTTCAAGGTTTAATGATTTAACTAATGGTGTTACTCTTGTCAGTTTTGAATATTCTCCAGTAATGAATCTGGCAGCTCTTTTTTGAATTTGTTCTAGTTTATCAATGTTTTCTTTGGTGGATGGGTCCCATACAGAAGATGCATATTCTAGTGCAGGTCTCACCAAAGTGAGGTAGCATTTTAGTTTTATATCTCTATTACATTTGTTAAAGTTCCTTTTTATAAAGCCTAAGGTTTTGTTTGATTTTTTAATAACTTCATTGACATGGGGATTCCATGATAGTTTCTCATTTATTAAGACTCCTAAGTATTTTGCATCTTTAGTTTGGGTCAGTTCTTTTCCATGAATGTAATATTTTGAATTTATTTGTTTCTTTTTCTTTGTTACTCTTAACAGTTGACACTTTTCTGGATGGAAAGACATACTCCAGTTAGTTTCCCATTTTATCAATTCATCTAAGTCTTTTTGTAAAATTTTGCTATCTTGTTCTGATTTAATTGTTCTATAGATTATACAATCATCAGCAAATAGCCTAACTTTTGTACCTGTTGAGATGTTGTTGGGTAAATCATTTATATAAATTAAAAAGAGTAAGGGACCTAGCACAGTTCCTTGTGGGAACTCCTGAGTTAACCTTTATTGGTGCAGATTTAGATCCATTAATTATTACAGTTTGCTCCCTGCCCAAAAGGAAGTCTTGGATCCAGTGATGTAAGGAACCTGAGATTCCAAAGTAGTTAAGTTTTTTAAGTAAACTAAGGTGGTGAACTTTGTCAAATGCTTTTGAGAAGTCTAGTAATATTGTATCTATTTGATCATTTTTGTCCAAGCCTTTTGATAGTTCATCTATTAAACCTATTAATTGTGTTTCACATGATCTGTTTTTTCTAAAGCCGTGTTGATGTGGGCATAGAGCATTATATTTGTCAAGGTGGTTAACTATTCTACTATATATTATGTGTTCTAGTAATTTACAGGTGATACTAGTAAGTGATACAGGCCTGTAATTACCAGGGTCTGATTTATCCCCTTTCTTAAAGAGTGGACTTACATTAGCTAATTTCCAATCCTGGGGCACTTTACCCTGGTTTAGAGAGGCTTGAAAGAGAACTACAAAGATTGGGGACAGTTCATTGCTTAGTTCTTTTAATAATCTTGCAGGCAAATCATCTGGGCCAGTAGCTTTGTTTATTTTTAAGTTTTTTAGGAGTGAATGTATACCTATCTCATCTACAGTTATGTTACCTATTTCCTCCATTTTATTTAAATTTATTAAAACTTCCTTGTCGCCTGAGGCAGAAAAAGATGATGCAAAATATGTGTTAAGGATATTAGCTTTAGTTTCATTATCATTATAGGTTTTATTATCTGAGCCTTTTAGTGTGGCTATTCCTGAAGGTTCCATTTTTTTAGATTTGATAAAGGACCATAAGTTTTTATTGTTATCTTTGGTAATTACATTGTTTATATATTCATTTTGGAGGTTCCGACTAAGTTTTTGTGTCAAGTGTTTAATCTTTAAGTATTTTTTGTGTATCCTATGTGAATTGGTAGCTTTATATTTCTTAAATAAGTTCTCTTTTAGTTTGCATAGCTTTTTCAATCTAGAATTGAACCAGCATTTGTTAATTTTATTTGATGTTAGTTTTGTTGGAACATTCTCATCCATTATAGTTTTTAGATTTGTTTTTATATCTTTCCACATTTCTTCTACTGGGCTATTTGTGTTAAATTTACTTAGGAAAGTTTGTTGGAAGTTAGCCGCTGATTGGTGTAGTTTTATTGAATTACATTTATTCCAAAGATAGATTATTCTTCTAGGTATCTTATTAATTTTAGTTTTTATTGTATTGGTGACCCTAACAATATCATGGTCGGACAGTCCTGGAATTATTTTATAGTCTAACACTAGTCCTGGTCTATTTGTTAGGAATAAATCTAGTGTTTTATTTTTCCTTGTTGCTGTTTTTACTATCTGTTCTAGGTTTATGTTGTTTATAGTGTCTAGGAAAGTGTTCATTAATTTCTTTGTTAGTTTGATGGTTATCAATTGTATAATTTTTCCAATTTATATCTGGAAGATTAAAGTCCCCCATAATCCATAGAACTGCATTTTTATTATTCTCTTTTATGAAAGTTAATTGACTACAAAGATTGTTCATGTATTCTGGGTTTGTATTCGGAGGTCTATATATACTGCCTACAATAAGTGGGGATGAGTTTGGTGTAATTATTTTACAATAAATAGACTCTATATTAAAATTTTGGCTGTGTAGTAATTTCTTCAGCTATGATATTTGATTTAATTGCAAGTAGCACTCCTCCATAATTGTCTGATCTGTCTTTCCTAAAAATATTATAATTGGTGTTTAAAATCTCAGAGTTATATATGTTGGGGTTCAACCAAGTTTCAGAACCAGCAATTATGTCTGGTTCTTCTGTTTTTATAAGTAGTTCTAAATCTGGAATTTTATTTTTTAAGCTTTGGAAATTAACTATTAGTGTTTTGAGAATGTTTTGATTATTATTATTATTAGATTTTTTATGGGTAATTTTATGGGTTTGTGTGGTTGGTTTCATTTTATCTAGTGGTTTATTTATAAAAGGATTTGCCAAAACACTGTAAGAGTTTGTGGTGATAAGGTCCTTATAGTTAAATAAATCTGAACTGATTTGGGGCAGCCCACAATGTATGCAGTGCCAAGATGCATATTTATTTCTTAGGCCTATTGCTTTGTGCTTTGGTGTGTTAGAATGCAGGCATGCAATGTGGTACCATTCATTGCAGGTGTCACACTGAATGGTTCCTTGTTTGGTAGTGCATGCCTTAATACAAATTTGACATTTAGATGATACTGGGCCTGGGTTAAGTTCTATGTCGCCTGAGAGGAGCAAAATTAAGATTAAGTGTTTTTGCTTATATCTACATATTTTATGTTTCCATTGTTTGAAGGAGATTTCCTTTATTGTGCTTAAGATAGAGGTGTAGTCAGTGTGCTTTGTGTTGTGGTGGTTTATAATTATTGATATATTACTCTGATTTTTAGGATGTTTGTTGGTTGACGTTAATGTCCTTAAAAGTAGTGTGGTTATTACTAAGACTAAGATGAAAATTCTCATTTTCGGGTTAGTGTTAGACTAGGTTTAATTTTAAGGCTTAAGTTTAAGACTTAAGACTATTACTATTACTAATTACTATTATTATTATGATACTATAAGTTATGTATAATTTTGTTAAAGTGTGCTTAATTGTTCTAATTTGATTAAGTTCAATTAAATTTAAATATGAATTCTACACCTAGTAATTAATTTATTTGGAAGGTATATAAAATTGGTGATTTTATGTTATCAATGTTATGTACACAGTTACGATTAGGAGAGTTCAAAATTAATAACAATAACAATAAAAATGGCTGCCTACATAACTACTTAGGGATTTTAGTAATTTTAGTAAAAAATAATATTATTAAACAGCTAAAATTATTATAATTTGGTTAATTAAAGATTAGTTAAGGGTTGGAAAAGAATTTAGTATTATGAATTTAGGCAAATATATGAAAATATATGAAAACTTAGCTCTAGTAGAAATAGTGACCGCTCACAAAACCGGAAGTCGTAAAAAAAAATCAGTTTATGTTGTATTGACACATGTACCACACCTCACAGTTTATGTTGTATTGACACATGTACCACACCTCACAGTTTATGTTGTATTGACACATGTACCACACCTCACAGTTTATGTTGTATTGACACATGTACCACACCTCACAGTTTATGTTGTATTGACACATGTACCACACCTCACAGTTTATGTTGTATTGACACATGTACCACACCTCACAGTTTATGTTGTATTGACACATGTACCACACCTCACAGTTTATGTTGTATTGACACATGTACCACACCTCACAGTTTATGTTGTATTGACACATGTACCACACCTCACAGTTTATGTTGTATTGACACATGTACCACACCTCACAGTTTATGTTGTATTGACACATGTACCACACCTCACAGTTTATGTTGTATTCCCCACCCAACCTGTCCATTAGTACAACACCGTCCATTAGTACAACACCGTCCATTAGTACAACACTGTCCATTAGTACAACACCGTCCATTAGAACAACACCGTCCATTAGTACAACACCGTCCATTAGAACAACACCGTCCATTAGTACAACACCGTCCATTAGTACAACACTGTCCATTAGTACAACACTGTCCATTAGAACAACACTGTCCATTAGTACAACACCGTCCATTAGTACAACACCGTCCATTAGTACAACACTGTCCAT
This sequence comes from Ampullaceana balthica, assembly GCA_944989445.1. Classification (NCBI taxonomy): domain Eukaryota; kingdom Metazoa; phylum Mollusca; class Gastropoda; family Lymnaeidae; genus Ampullaceana; species Ampullaceana balthica. The sequence continues at coordinate 12,386 of CALYLW010000425.1, forward strand.
TAGTACAACACTGTCCATTAGTACAACACTGTCCATTAGTACAACACTGTCCATTAGTACAACACCGTCCATTATCCATTAGTACAACACCGTCCATTAGTACAACACCGTCCATTAGTACAACACCGTCCATTAGTACAACACTGTCCATTAGTACAACACCGTCCATTAGTACAACACCGTCCATTAGTACAACACTGTCCAATAGTACAACACTGTCCATTAGTACAACACTGTCCATTAGTACAACACCGTCCATTAGAACAACACCGTCCATTAGTACAACACTGTCCATTAGTACAACACTGTCCATTAGAACAACACCGTCCATTAGTACAACACCGTCCATTAGTACAACACTGTCCATTAGTACAACACTGTCCATTAGAACAACACTGTCCATTAGTACAACACTGTCCATTAGTACAACACCGTCCATTAGTACAACACCGTCCATTAGAACAACACCGTCCATTAGTACAACACCGTCCATTAGTACAACACTGTCCATTAGTACAACACTGTCCATTAGTACAACACTGTCCATTAGTACAACACCGTCCATTAGTACAACACCGTCCATTAGTACAACACCGTCCATTAGTACAACACTGTCCATTAGTACAACACCGTCCATTAGTACAACACCGTCCATTAGTACAACACTGTCCATTAGAACAACACTGTCCATTAGTACAACACTGTCCATTAGTACAACACCGTCCATTAGTACAACACCGTCCATTAGAACAACACCGTCCATTAGTACAACACCGTCCATTAGTACAACACTGTCCATTAGTACAACACTGTCCATTAGTACAACACTGTCCATTAGTACAACACCGTCCATTAGTACAACACCGTCCATTAGTACAACACCGTCCATTAGTACAACACTGTCCATTAGTACAACACCTTCCATTAGTACAACACCGTCCATTAGTACAACACCGTCCATTAGTACAACACCGTCCATTAGTACAACACCGTCCATTAGTACAACACTGTCCATTAGTACAACACTGTCCATTAGTACAACACTGTCCATTAGTACAACACTGTCCATTAGTACAACACTGTCCATTAGTACAACACTGTCCATTAGTACAACACTGTCCATTAGTACAACACTGTCCATTAGTACAACACTGTCCATTAGTACAACACTGTCCATTAGTACAACACTGTCCATTAGTACAACACTGTCCATTAGAACAACACTGTCCATTAGTACAAAACTGTCCATTAGTACAACACCGTCCATTAGTACAACACTGTCCATTAGTACAACACTGTCCATTAGTACAACACTGTCCATTAGTACAACACTGTCCATTAGTACAACACTGTCCATTAGTACAACACCGTCCATTAGTACAACACCGTCCATTAGTACAACACTGTCCAATAGTACAACACTGTCCATTAGTACAACACTGTCCATTAGTACAACACCGTCCATTAGAACAACACCGTCCATTAGTACAACACCGTCCATTAGTACAACACTGTCCATTAGAACAACACCGTCCATTAGTACAACACCGTCCATTAGTACAACACCGTCCATTAGTACAACACCGTCCATTAGAACAACACTGTCCATTAGTACAACACTGTCCATTAGTACAACACCGTCCATTAGTACAACACCGTCCATTAGTACAACACCGTCCATTAGTACAACACCGTCCATTAGTACAACACCGTCCATTAGTACAACACCGTCCATTAGTACAACACTGTCCATTAGTACAACACTGTCCATTAGTACAACACTGTCCATTAGTACAACACCGTCCATTAGTACAACACCGTCCATTAGTACAACACCGTCCATTAGTACAACACTGTCCATTAGTACAACACCGTCCATTAGTACAACACTGTCCATTAGTACAACACTGTCCATTAGAACAACACTGTCCATTAGTACAACACTGTCCATTAGTACAACACCGTCCATTAGTACAACACCGTCCATTAGAACAACACCGTCCATTAGTACAACACCGTCCATTAGTACAACACTGTCCATTAGTACAACACTGTCCATTAGTACAACACTGTCCATTAGTACAACACCGTCCATTAGTACAACACCGTCCATTAGTACAACACCGTCCATTAGTACAACACCGTCCATTAGTACAACACCGTCCATTAGTACAACACCGTCCATTAGTACAACACTGTCCATTAGTACAACACCGTCCATTAGTACAACACTGTCCATTAGTACAACACTGTCCATTAGTACAACACTGTCCATTAGTACAACACTGTCCATTAGTACAACACTGTCCATTAGTACAACACTGTCCATTAGTACAACACTGTCCATTAGTACAAAACTGTCCATTAGTACATTAGTACAAAACTGTCCATTAGTACAACACTGTCCATTAGTACAACACTGTCCATTAGTACAACACTGTCCATTAGAACAACACTGTCCATTAGTACAAAACTGTCCATTAGTACAACACTGTCCATTAGTACAACACTGTCCATTAGTACAACACTGTCCATTAGTACAAAACTGTCCATTAGTACAACACTGTCCATTAGTACAACACTGTCCATTAGTACAACACTGTCCATTAGTACAACACTGTCCATTAGTACAACACTGTCCATTAGTACAACACTGTCCATTAGTACAACACTGTCCATTAGTACAACACTGTCCATTAGTACAAAACTGTCCATTAGTACAACACTGTCCATTAGTACAAAACTGTCCATTAGTACAACACTGTCCATTAGTACAACACTGTCCATTAGTACAACACTGTCCATTAGAACAACACTGTCCATTAGTACAAAACTGTCCATTAGTACAACACTGTCCATTAGTACAACACTGTCCATTAGTACAACACTGTCCATTAGTACAAAACTGTCCATTAGTACAAGACTGTCCATTAGTACAAAACTGTCCATTAGAACAACACTGTCCATTAGTACAAAACTGTCCATTAGTACAACACTGTCCATTAGTACAACACTGTCCATTAGTACAAAACTGTCCATTAGAACAACACTGTCCATTAGTACAAAACTGTCCATTAGTACAACACTGTCCATTAGTACAACACTGTCCATTAGAACAACACTGTCCATTAGTACAAAACTGTCCATTAGTACAACACCGTCCATTAGTACAACACTGTCCATTAGTACAACACTGTCCATTAGTACAACACTGTCCATTAGTACAACACTGTCCATTAGTACAACACTGTCCATTAGTACAACACTGTCCATTAGTACAACACTGTCCATTAGTACAACACTGTCTATTAGTACAACACTGTCCATTAGTACAAAACTGTCCATTAGTACAACACTGTCCATTAGTACAAAACTGTCCATTAGTACAACACTGTCCATTAGTACAACACTGTCCATTAGTACAAAACTGTCCATTAGAACAACACTGTCCATTAGTACAACACTGTCCATTAGTACAACACTGTCCATTAGTACAACACTGTCCATTAGAACAACACTGTCCATTAGTACAAAACTGTCCATTAGTACAACACCGTCCATTAGTACAACACCGTCCATTAGTACAACACTGTCCATTAGTACAACACTGTCCATTAGAACAACACTGTCCATTAGTACAAAACTGTCCATTAGTACAACACTGTCCATTAGAACAACACTGTCCATTAGTACAAAACTGTCCATTAGAACAACACTGTCCATTAGTACAAAACTGTCCATTAGTACAACACTGTCCATTAGAACAACACTGTCCATTAGAACAACACTGTCCATTAGTACAACACTGTCCATTAGTACAACACTGTCCATTAGTACAACACTGTCCATTAGAACAACACTGTCCATTAGTACAAAACTGTCCATTAGTACAACACTGTCCATTAGAACAACACTGTCCATTAGAACAACACTGTCCATTAGTACAACACTGTCCATTAGTACAACACTGTCCATTAGTACAACACTGTCCATTAGTACAACACCGTCCATTAGTACAACACTGTCCATTAGTACAACACTGTCCATTAGAACAACACTGTCCATTAGTACAAAACTGTCCATTAGTACAACACTGTCCATTAGAACAACACTGTCCATTAGAACAACACTGTCCATTAGTACAACACTGTCCATTAGTACAACACTGTCCATTAGTACAACACTGTCCATTAGTACAACACCGTCCATTAGTACAACACTGTCCATTAGTACAACACTGTCAATTAGTACAACACCGTCCCTTAGTACACCACTGTCCATTAGAACAACACCGTCCATTAGTACAACACCGTCCATTAGTACAACACCGTCCATTAGTACAACACCGTCCATTAGTACAACACCGTCCATTAGTACAACACTGTCCATTAGTACAACACTGTCCATTAGTACAACACTGTCCATTAGTACAACACTGTCCATTAGTACAACACCGTCCATTAGTACAACACCGTCCATTAGTACAACACCGTCCATTAGTACAACACCGTCCATTAGAACAACACTGTCCATTAGAACAACACTGTCCATTAGTACAACAACGTCCATTAGTACAACACTGTCCAAGCCCCATCCAAGCTCCCTGGAACCATTTCTCGGTCAAACCCCTCAGCGAATGTCTGTCAAACTTTATTCACGGAGGTAGGGGAGGAACGGTCGGGCCATAACCTCGCGTTATTCTCGGTATTACAGAATATCCAAAAGATTGACAGCATAATTCAATTTGCTTTAACGCATCAGTCAGATTGAATATTTTCTCACCGTCTTTCTTTCCCGATAATCCGGCCTGGTCCCCACCGACAGCCACCCTCCCCTTGTTAGATGATAGAAAGAGAGACAATTATTTAAAGTTTCGGAAATTGTATTTGGATCATCGTCTTGGCGCTCGTCGATCTCGCAGGATTCGATTGAGATGCCGAGAATGGCCGAGGGCTGAAAACCGTGGGTCCAGGCTTGGGATTCAATTTGGCGTCAGGAGTGGTTTTAGGTTGTATGTGTGGATTGTATGTGTGGATTGTATGTGTGGATTGTATGTGTGGATTGTTTGTGGTTTGATATTGTGTGTGTGGATTCTATGTGGTTTGAGGTTGTATGTGTGGATTGTGTGTGGTTTGGGGTTGTATGTGTGGATTGTATGTGTGGATTGTATGTGTGGATTGTTTGTGGTTTGAGGTTGTATGTGTGGATTCTATGTGGTTTGAGATTGTATGTGTGGATTGTATGTCGTTTGGGGCTGTATGTGTGGATTTTATGTGTGGATTGTTTGTGTAGATTGTGTGTGGATTGTATGTGTGGATTGTATGTGTGGATTGTATGTGTGGATTGTATCTGGTTTGAGGTTGTATTTTGTGAGTTTGTTACGTTGCATATAATTAGACTGTTTGTTACGTTGCATATAATTAGACTGTATATGTTTGTTAAAGTTTTATCAGTATCTTTGGATCATTTTAACGATAGATTTGGTTGTTTACGATGTTCACGGTCGATTGGTTGAACCTGACTAGGACCAGGCATTCTAGAATCTAGTTTGACCGTGTCAGTTCAGTTGAACCTCGGGTCAGTATGTGTCCACGAGTATCACTAGACCAGTCTCTCTATAACACTCCGAAACTGTTGAACCTCGGGTCAGTATGTGTCCACGAGTATCACTGGACCAGTCTCTCTATAACAGTGCTTCTCAAAGTGGTGGTCCGTGGACCGGTGCCGGTCCGTGGGCCATCCGCCGCCGGTCCGCAAAAAGTTATCAAAAAAGTACAGAAGAAATTGTCAGTGCAGAGAAAAAAGTGCACCGGTCCCTGGTGCAATGGAAAAAAATTCCTGCCGGTGCGCCATGTTAAAAAGTTTGAGAAGCACTGCTCTATAACACTCCGAAACTGTTGTCAGTATGTGTCCACGAGTATCACTGGACCAGTCTCTATAACACTCCGAAACTGTTGAACCTCGGGTCAGTATGTGTCCACGAGTATCACTGGACCAGTCTCTCTATAATACTGTATTGTGATTTTACCTGAGGAGAAGTTAACTAAAACTCAAAGTTTGATTGTAATTGAAACAATAATATTTGAGAAACGAACCATTGTTTTGGTGAATGCTGGCTTGAAAATGTTTCAAATGGTTAAGAAAACACGAGGTTTGTTTACATTTGAAAAGTTAAAAATAAATTAGGAAGAATGGCACAACAAACAACAACAACATCTAAATAACTTGATGGTTTAAAATTAAAGAATACAAAAATACTTCAAGGAAATATCCTTGTAGACTTTCTGGAAATATCATTGTATACGACCCGAAAATATCATTGTAGACTTACTGTAAAGTTCAAAGAGCACTGAGAACTCCGGATCGCGAGACAAGTGTCGAGTGTAAGAGACAGTGAGATGACAATGACGTACAAGTTTCTCGTCCTAGCTAATAAAAGCTTCTCTGCTACGATCTGTTTTATGGCGCTCACTGGGGGGGGGGTGATAACTGCCTCACTGGAGGGGTAACTTGGCTTCTGGCCGGATTTTGGGGAGGGGGGGGTTACTCTGTGCCTGGCGAAAAAAAAGGGGGGGGGTAACTTGTAGCCTCAGATGTGGTAACTCCCGGGAGTGGTGGCAGACGCGGGGTGGGGGGAGGGGTAGCTGTGTCCAGCGTTGAATGTAATCAGTTTACCTCAGTCACTGATTTCATCTCTAGCCAGACTACGGGGGGAGGGGGGTGGAGAGTGTGGAAGGTCACCTCAAGAACATCTAGTTTCTTCTTCCGTCTCACCTCGGTTGTCTGTGTGGCGCCAACATGCTGGCACCCGCTAGGAGCATATGTAAAAAAAATTATTTTAAAAATTCCGTCACATAAATACGACTAATACGTTTTGCAAGAAACGTTTTTGGGGCGCATTTCTCACTCCCCCCCCGCTCCTCTACCACCCAATGAGGACGTCCCCGCCCCTGTGGAGGAGTGTATATTGTATTCACCCAGACGTCCAGTGTCTATTGTATTCACCCGGACGTCCGATAATGAAGCAATTCATTTGGCGTCCGGTTGGTCACGAAGCTCTTAAGTGATGGACTGGCCACAGAAAATCTTGGGTTCTGTCGGATAGATGCTCCATCATTGGTCAGTGATGTCCAGTGATAAGCTCCATCATTGGTCAATGATGTCCAGTGATATGCTCCATCATTGGTCAATGATGTCCAGTGATATGCTCCATCATTTGTCAATGATGTCCAGTGATATGCTCCATCATTGGTCAATGATGTCCAGTGATATGCTCCATCATTGGTCAATGATGTCCAGTGATATGCTCCATCATTGGTCAATGATGTCCAGTGATATGCTCCATCATTGGTCAATGATGTCCAGTGATATGCTCCATCATTGGTCAATGATGTCCAGTGATATGCTCCATCATTGGTCAATGATGTCCAGTGTGGCCGGTGGATTTCAATAGTCGTTGGTATCTTGGCTGAGTCACGTGGGGTATGTGTGTATCTTGGCTGAGTCACGTGGGGTATGTGTGTATCTTGGCTGAGTCACGTGGGGTATGTGTGTATCTTAGCTGAGTCACGTGGGGTATGTGTGTATCTTAGCTGAGTCACGTGGGGTATGTGTGTATCTTAGCTGAGTCACGTGGGGTATGTGTGTACAATATTATCACAAGAATTGGAAGATTTGCTCAATGTTTTGTTCATAGGAGCTAACAATTTTGTTGGCTGAATGTGTGGGAATATTGTTGTAATATTGTTGTAATGGTCCAATTTGTCACGGTAGGAAGAGTTTAAACAGTAGAGTGTAGAAAGTAGAGTTTAGAAAGTAGAGTTTAGGAAAAAGTGTTTAGAAAGCAGAGTGTTGAAATTTAGTGAAGGCAGCAAGAGAAACGGCAGACAGAATTCATCAGGGTTAAGAAAAAAAAACCACCCACAAAAATACAAACGTTTAATTGAGACGTTTAAGTCTAAATTGTGATACCGACCTTGACATTGAAGATACACATGTCAACACGTGCAGGAGTAGGACAACGGTAACTAATAAGTTGGACTGTCCACTGTTGGGTTACCTAAGTTGGACTGTCCACTGTTGGGTTACCTAAGTTGGACTGTCCACTGTTGGGTTACCTAAGTTGGACTGTCCACTGTTGGGTTACCTAAGTTGGACTGTCCACTGTTGGGTTACCTTTCCATCAGTATGTGAATGTTGGCGGAAAAGTGCTGGCCAGCAAAGGATGTTTCAGCGCTAGAACCTCCTGACCATCTTCTGACCACCCCTTGGCCACGCCCTGACCACCTCTGACCACACCACACCTACTCATCTCTGTATGTCTTCGTTTTCCATCATAACCAACCATGCAGTTCAACTCGTGAACATGACTTAAATAATACATAAATATGGTGGATATTTTGTATCTGTTTCCCTCCAAACTGCACCTCTGTTACAGACTCGGTTGTTTGTGTGTTGAAGATGTCACCGGCTTTTAAGGCGTTAAACTAATTGATAGATCGCCGTGACCAGGCGAGTGATGCATCATTCTATTAAACTTGTCAGGGATTTTGTGTTGAGTTATCAGTAGGAATTGTCGCCTTGCAAATAACGAAGCTGACGACTTTTAGGTGTACGTACGAGTTAGCACTGATGTTGTTAGCACTGTGGGGTTGTTTGTTAGCACTGCGGGGTTGTTTGTTAGCATTGTGGGGTGTTCTTTTAGCACTGTGGGGTGTTCTTTTAGCATTGTAGGGTGTTCTTTTAGCACTGTGGGGTGTTCTTTTAGCATTGTAGGGTGTTCTTTTATCACTGTGGGGTGTTCTTTTAGCATTGTAGGGTGTTCTTTTAGCACTGTGGTGTTCTTTTAGCATTGTAGGGTCTTCTTTTCGCACTGTGGGTGTTCTTTTCGCACTGTGGGTGTTCTTTTCGCACTGTGGGTGTTCTTTTAGCATTGTAGGGTGTTCTTTTAGCACTGTGGGGTGTTCTTTTAGCATTTTAGGGTGTTATTTTAGCGCTGTGGGGTGTTCTTTTAGCATTGTAGGGTGTTCTTTTATCACTGTGGGGTGTTCTTTTAGCATTGTAGGGTGTTCTTTTAGCACTGTGGGGTGTTCTTTTAGCACTGTGGGGTGGTTGTGTTAGCACTGATGCCGTTGGCACTGATGATGTTAACACTTGGTGTGTTGGCACAGAATGTCATTACTGATGGTGTTAATACTGAGTGTGTTAATACTGAGTGTGTTAGCAGTTCAAAATTATTTTAGAAAAAAATTACTAAGTAATGGTAGTTAGAGAGTATATTACATGACTTATTTAGTCAAAATATCCCAGTTATCTTTTCAAGACCTTTTTATTTTTAAATTCGGGAAATACCTCTAATATATGTGTCCATGGGGAGGTAATAATAAACAAAATGAAATCATCCCATGAAATAAAAGAATTGAATGTTAAAGATTTTAAAAAATACAATAAAAGGGACTGGCCATAAAGCCCAAATCTGTGAGCTAGCAAAGGGAAGAAACCATTCAATCAACCTGGTGAGTCGTGCCCCTTATTTTATACGATCTATAATTATCGTGAAGTATTCGTACAAGAAGATGAGGTTAAAATTGGAGTAGATTTACTTCTAATTGGAGTTGAAGACGAGAATCTGGGAGAGGAATCGCTCAAATTGATTTTTTTCTATTCGATGCCGAGTAGAAAGTTGATCATGAAAGCTGCGTAAGAGACGCTCCAGGAACGAAGGGTTGTTGATTCGTGAATTAGCTCGGGGATCCGAAGGTCGAGGACAGCACGAGGGTTTTTAAATTGAAGACAACGATGAAAATGTGGCGATTGTTTCCAGATGTGTAATCTATTGGAATAAATAAAGGACGAAACTTACAAAAAATTTGAAATAATGGCGGTGCCTCAATTGAAATGTATTTATTGTTTCCTTATTATCGATCAATTTCTTTCTCATTTTCAATCTATAAACCCAACTTACGTCATCACTAACCATTCAAACGTTTTCATCCATACCTTATAAAGAAATGTTTAACGTGGAGATAGTTGGTATATAATATAATAACTAAGTGTTGTCTAAACCTGGGGTTTTATTGAGGATTTACCTCATGACTGAGTGTTGTTTGTCTAAACCTGGGGTTTTATTGAGGATTTACCTCCTGACTGAGTGTTGTTTGTCTAAACCTGGGGTTTTATTGAGGATTTACCTCCTGAGTGTTGTTTGTCTAAACCTGGGGTTTTATTGAGGATTTACCTCCTGACTAAGTGTTGTTTGTCTAAACCTGGGGTTTTATTGAGGATTTACCTCCTGTCTGAGTGTTGTTTGTCTAAACCTGGGGTTTTATTGAGGATTTACCTCCTGACTAAGTGTTTTGTCTAAACCTGGGGTTTTATTGAGGATTTACCTCCTGACTCACGTGACGTCTCAAAAATCAAGTTAGAAAATCATTGTCAATACTAGTAACATTATTCAACATGTGACTTATGCCGACCTGCAACCTGCTGCCAACCAAAGACTGACCACCAAGTCACGTCTGAAGACCATAGTTTCAATACAATAGTGGGCGATCGGGTCGGTTTAAATCTTCACCCGTCGAACTTAACTCTAAGACTCTAACACCAGGTTTTACTACAGTCCACATGATTGACAGGGCCAGGGATACTTCGAGTCTTGTGGGGGGGCTAAGTCTGGCTGCCTCTGGGACGTGACAGCTGATAGAAGTACTCATAAATGGAGCCTTTAAACTTATTGACGCGATCCGCTTTATATTGAGCCCAGCTTCGCATCTTTCATCTTTCTTTCATCTGTTTTAGCTTTTAAACCTAAATAGTTATCTAAAAGGTTTTATTTATCTTTTTATCGCCTCGGTCAATCGATCTATTTCGAGTCTCGTGTAAATTGATCAAGTCAAGCAAACTTGGTTCACTGAACGTAACATACATATTATTATCTCCCTGTGAAATCTCGTAGTTTTCTTTGAACAAATGGGAGAGATTATATTTAAACGGATTCGGATGTAATTTTTTATTTTTGAATCTAAGTGATGCTGATATTTGTCAAGTCTTGTCCAAGTTAATGAGTCGCAGTTTATTAAAGTAATTACCGAACAGTGATGCTGATATTTGTCAAGTCTTGTTCAAGTTAATGAGTCGCAGTTTATTAAAGTAATTACCGAACATTTAGAGTTTTAAGTCGGCAATGGACGGTTACTTACATAGCATGTGACGGCAATGGTCGGTTACTTACATAGCATGTGACGGCAATGGTCGGTTACTTACATAGCATGTGACGGCAATGGTCGGTTACTTACATAGCATGTGACGGAAGAACATTATAAAAACGGTTGATTGGTCCCCCCATGGAAGAACATTATAAAAACGGTTGATTGGGCCCCCCATGGAAGAACATTATAAAAACGGTTGATTGGGCCCCCCATGGAAGAACTATGATGAATATCTGTTACACCTGTTACAAAATTGTCGGGTTATTGAGTTTTTTAAAGGCCTTTCCGTGAAGTTGATGTTAGAGAGATCTGGGAAGTTCGAGTTAATCTAAATTGTCAAATGTTTGTAAAATCACATGTGAATGTATCGACAAATAGACTTGAAGTTCTAGCAGGCTGCGTGAGGGACGGGGTCGAGTGAGTTGAGAACCTCTGTCTGGCCCTCATAAACTTCTGTATTATTGATCTGGTCCCCAATCTGCATAACGGCTCAAAAGACAACCAGCCAGCCAGTATGCTCGCACTCGCACCCTCATGTTCCGGTTGGGGGGGGGAATCAACGTGTTGAAATGGTGATGACGTCACAGAGTTTGACCGAAGTCCTTGTTCAGGGTTGGCTTTCAAAAAATTCTGACACAAAACCAACAGGTGATCTTTAGACTCTTGGCTAGACAGGCATCTTTTGGCCAGCTGACCGGAAAGAGGCTACTGTGACTTATCTGAGCAGAAAAAGTGTACACTGACTTAGCTGACCAGAAGAATGCGTATTTTGCTGGTTTACTTCGATTGTACCAAAAAGAAATAAGGCGTTTCTTTCTCAAAAGAGATATGTAATTTCCAGGCCAGTGTTCTTTCAAATCTCTTCTGCAAGAGTTATTTCCTATTTTTAAATAACCGCTTCATCACCTAATAGTTTCGCTGCGGTAGATTCCCCCTTTAAGACAGGTAAGTCTAGAGACGGTCGTTTCCCTTTGTTGAGACTGCCTAGCGAAGTTCACAGACTTTGAGACGGTGGAATTATCATCGGGACCGTAATTGCTTCAAGGAAAAGTTTCCTTGTTCGTGGCAAGAGTAACGCCGTCAATCATTTGAAGATCGATGTTTCTGACTGGTGGTCACGTCTGGGAATGATGTTTACTGCAGTGATGTCCCCTGGGAGGTCAGTACATGCCAGATGTCGTGGTGACTGTAACCATGAGACTGTCATCATATTGGCCGTGACTATCTGTCAATGTTGCAAGTTGCCGTGACTGTCAATGCGATAATCTTTTTAATCTGGGCTCATAATATCCATTTATAATTTCGAATACCAGTAAAAAGGGAGATAATAATTCTAAACTTCTTCGAAATCCATTACGCGAAGACTAGGCAAAGTGTATTTATTCGTAGACTTAGACTTTACTACAGTGTAACTATTCACTAACAGTGTAACTATTCACTAACAGTTTAACTATTCACTCAGTTTTACTCATAGCCCAGAGCCAAGATGATCGGAGCATTGATCTGAAGAAACATAAGAGCAGTGGCGTGTTTGTAGGACATAGACTCTGAGAACCTCTCTGATATGTACATAAGAGCAGTAGCGTGTTTATAGGACTTAGACTCTGAGAACCTCTCTGATATGTACATAAGAGCAGTAGCGTGTTTATAGGACTTAGACTCTGAGAATCTCTCTGATATGTACATAAGAGCAGTAGCGTGTTTATAGGACTTAGACTCCGAGAATCTCTCTGATATGTACATAAGAGCAGTAGCGTGTTTATAGGACTTAGACTCTGAGAACCTGTCTATATGTAGAAAAAACTGGGACATTTTCAAGATGTCACGTGGTTTGCCTCTTGACTGATGAAATCAGATACCTTTACCACCGTTTTTTATTCGGCGGGACTCAAGTGTTTCCATTTAACGTTGCCATTTTTAGCACCCGATGTGTAGAATAACTTTATGAACCACTGGGTATGAGACGCTGATAATTATTATCAAGTTTGGGATAATTTGAAACTATTTAAAGTCGTGTTAACATGCCCTGGGGTCATCTGACAAATGCGTCATTGTATAGATGCCCCCCCCCTTTTTTTTTCTATAGTCATACACATTGCATACCCCCCCCCCTTTTTTTTTCTATAGTCATACACATTGCATACCCCCCCCCTTTTTTTTTCTTCGTCACACACACTGTATATGAACACCAATAGTGTGTAGCATGTGTCATTACAGCGATTAACTACGTTGTAAACAATGCGTTTGAAATAAAGATGTAGCCAAGGGGCGTAACTGGTCATATATTTAGGATGCAACTTTAATTAAAAGCAAAACAGTAATCCTGCAACTTTGTTTTTAAAAAAAGGCTGAGTCTAGTGGTATGTGTGTGCGTGCGTGCGTGTGCGTGTGTGTGCTTGCGTGTGAGAGAGAGAGTGAGTCAGTAGACTCCCAGCTCTTATTCCACTAGAATGATCAGGTCAATGGGCACCAATCAATGATTTGGTCAGTCATCCGTGTCACGTCATTCCTCCAACCAACGGATCTCATTCTCAACAATTCTATCCGGGAATTTAGTAAGCTCATCATCGTTGTACTTTCTTTCTTATATTATGAAAGTCCTAACTAGTGTTAGGTACCCATTCAGAGCTGGGTGACTCAGGGAAGCCATAGGCCCCGGGATCAAATCCTTTGCCGTCACATGGATTCGAACCCGTGACCATCGGTACGACAGTCGAGCGCGCTGCCTCTCGACCACCACGCCCCCCATCTCGTGCATTAACACAGATATTCCTCAGCTTTGACCCCTAACATCTCGTGCACTAAACCCTAACATCTCATGCATTAGCCCCTAACATCTCGTGCACTAACCCCTAACATCTCGTGCATTAACCCCTGACATCTCGTCCATTATCCCCTAACATCTCGTGCATTAACCCCTAACATCTCGTGCACTAACCCCTAACATCTCGTGCATTAACCCCTAACATCTCGTGCACTAACCCCTAACATCTCGTGCATTAACCCCTAACATCTCGTGCATTATCCCCTAACATATCGTGCATTAACCCCTAACATCTCGTGCACTAACCCCTAACATCTCGTGCATTAACCCCTAACATCTCGTGCATTAACCCCTAACATCTCGTGCACTAACCCCTAACATCTCGTGCATTAACCTCTAACATCTCGTGCATTAACCCCTAACATCTCTTGCACTAACCCCTAACATCTCGTGCATTATTAACCCCTGACATCTCGTGCATTATCCCCTAACATCTCGTGCATTAACCCCTAACATCTCGTGCATTAACCCCCTAACATCTCGTGCATTAACCCCTAACATCTCGTGCATTAACCCCTAACATCTCGTGCATTAACACAGAAATTCCTTTACCGCGATAAAATGCCCCCAGATAGGTTTCAGACAATTCTGTGCATTGATTGACACGATGGAAAAGGTGTTTTTTCTTTTGGTGGAATGAGAACCCCAACGGTTTGACGATATCATTCAAGACACAACGATTATTTGAGAACCCCCGTTTAAAAAAACAAACTCCAAACTGTCCACCGGCTCGAGGAAAAGGGTTAAGACCGTCGCTGTAATCTCGGTGACATTATCCATCCATCTGTCGATGTATGACTTAAAGCTAAACTCCATTCGTCTCGTGGTCCGAGAATAACGGGGAGAATTTCAGTTTTCCTTTTGGCTGGACACATTAGAGACTCATTTATTTCATCTGTGTCTTTAGGACACATTAGAGACTCATTTATTTCATCTGTGTCTTTAGGACACATTAGAGACTCATTTATTTCATCTGTGTCTTTAGGACACATTAGAGACTCATTTATTTCATCTGTGTCTTTAGGACACACCAGAGTCTCATTTATTTATTCCGTGTCTTAAGGACACATTAGAGACTCATTTATTTCATCTGTGTCTTTAGGACACATTAGAGACTCATTTATTTCATCTGTGTCTTTAGGACACACCAGAGTCTCATTTATTTATTCCGTGTCTTAAGGACACATTAGAGACTCATTTATTTCATCCGTGTCTGTAGTTGCTGTTGCTATTTTCATTTAAATATTGGTTTGTTTGCTGACGTCATTGTTGTAATATCATGATCGATTATTTTAAGCCGTCTCCCATCAATATTTAATCATGTAGCAATCAAACTAAACCAATATTCAAATAGGAAAAGGCAATTTTTCATTTATTACCCCCCCCCCACACATCTTTCTTTATCAATCTGATCCTATTCACACACTGCCCCATCAACATTCTTTCTTTATTTCTTAACAATTTTCAGTCAACACCCACTTTCCTTGTCTTTCCATTCTGCCTTAGTGGCACATTAGCATCCTTCTATCTCTTTTTTTTTGCCTTCTCTTAAACACACCTTCCTTTAATCAGTTGGTTGACCACATCAATAAAACATGTAACTTTCGTTTAACGTTGTCTGGGTTTCGTATAGTTTCGTATAACGACGTGCGTGTTCCTTATGCCGACACGCGGGTTCCTTATGCCGACACGTGGTTTCCTTATGCCGACACGTGGTTTCCTTATGCCGACACGCGGGTTCCTTATGCCGACACGCGGGTTCCTTATGCCGACATGCGGGTTCCTTATGCTGACACGTTGGTTGCGTCCATGTCAAATTAGCCAAGCCGCACCCCCACCACCCACCCCCACCCCCTCCTTCCCAAATAACGACATCCGGCTGTCTGCCATTTTGACGTCTGACAGTTTCATTGATCGGTTGGGTCTCAGAGAAGACGTTCTCTAATGGGCACAGACGGACAGGTCAACCAGTGCACGGATAGGGCTCTAATGAACACAGACGGACAGGTCAACCAGTGCACGGATAGGGCTCTAATGGGCACAGACGGACAGGTCAACCAGTGCACGGATAGGGCTCTAATGGGCACAGACGGACAGGTCAACCAGTGCACGGATAGGGCTCTAATGAACACAGACGGACAGGTCAACCAGTGCACGGATAGGGCTCTAATGAACACAGACGGACAGGTCAACCAGTGCACGGATAGGGCTCTAATGGGCACAGACGGACAGGTCAACCAGTGCACGGATAGGGCTCTAATGAACACAGACGGACAGGTCAACCAGTGCACGGATAGGGCTCTAATGGGCACAGACGGACAGGTCAACCAGTGCACGGATAGGGCTCTAATGGGCACAGACGGACAGGTTAACCAGTGCACGGATAGGGCTCTAATGGGCACAGACGGACATGTCAACCAGTGCACGGATAGGGCTCTAATGGGCACAGACGGACAGGTCAACCAGTGCACGGATAGATCTCTAATGGGCACAGACGGACAGGTCAACCAGTGCACGGATAGATCTCTAATGGGCACAGACGGACAGGTCAACCAGTGCACGGATAGATCTCTAATGGGCACAGACGGACAGGTCAACCAGTGCACGGATAGGGCTCCCATAAAACCAATGCCTCTCAACTCTCTTCGCACGATCCCGGGTTCTCTGCTGTCTCAGTACATACACGGCCTAAAACTTTGAGAATCCCTCACTTGTAGGGAGGGCGTGCTGAGAATAGGACATCACTTTCATTGCCTCTTTGATAGGACATCACTTTCATTACCTCTTTGATAGGACGTCACTTTCATTGCCTCTTTGATAGGACATCACTTTCATTACCTCTTTGATAGGACGTCACTTTCATTGCCTCTTTGATAGGATGTCACTTTCATTACCTCTTTGATAGGACATCACTTTCATTTCTTCATTGACGTCCCTATCAACGGTTGCTGTTTGTTGTAAGCCCGTTAACTTCAAGCGACAAAACGCTCTGGGCATTACTCAATTTAGTGTGAGAACCATAACAAAAAAATTAAAACATCTCCCATTGTCAGCTTTGGACTTATCAACGTTTGTTTAGATATGAGTTGAGGAATCATCCTTTCCGGCAAAGTGCCCCTTTCATTCAAAGGCCCCTTTCAGACAGACGCCCCTTTCAGACCGAAACCCCTTTCAGACCGAAACCCCTTTCAGCCAGACGCAACTTTCAGACCGTCATCCCTTCAGCCAGACGCCCCTTTCAGACCGACACCCCTTTTAGCCAGACGCCCTTTTCATTCAGAGGCCTCTTTCAGACCGACGCCCCTTTCAGACTGACACCCCTTTCAGACCGTCACCCCTTACAGTCAGACGCCCCTTTCAGACCGTCACCCCTTTCAGTCAGACCCCCTTTCAGACCGACACGTTTTTCAGTCAGACGCCCCTTTCAGCCAGACGCCCCTATACAAACACACGCACATCTCCAATCATGTTTGTTACCCCGTTAACTACAGGAGTCCCATCAGACTGCCCCTCTACCGCCCCGCCCCGCGTCCCTCGTCTGCGTTGACTTGTAAATCACGACTTCTTTCATCGATCTTCTCATTGATCATCATTTACTGGCCTCCCCTGATATAGGTCGTTTCTTCAATAGTGCGATACACTAGTCTCCCTGGTATAGGCCGTTCCTTCAGTAATATTCAATATTCTCCCCTGATATAGGCCGTTTCTCCAATAGTATAATTCAATAGTCTCCCCTGATATAGGCCGTTTCTCCAATAGTATAATACCATTGTCTCCCCTGATATTGGCCGTTTCTCCAATGGTATAATTCAATAGTCTCCCCTGATATAGGCCGTTTCTCCAATAGTATAATTCAATAGTCTCCCCTGATATAGATCGTTTCTCCAATAGTATAATATCGTTATCTCCCCTGATATAGGCAGTTTCTGCAATAGTATAATTCAATAGTCTCCCCTGATACAGGCCGTTTCTCTAATAGTTTAATTCAATAGTCTCCCCTGATACTGGCCGTTTCTCCAATATTATAATTCAATAGTCTCCCCTGATATAGGTCGTTTCTCCAATAGTATAATTCAATAGTCTCCCCTGATATAGGCCGTTTCTCCAATAATATAATTCAATAGTCTCCCCTGATATAGGTCGTTTCTCCAATAGTATAATTCAATAGTCTCCCCTGATATAGGCCGTTTCTCCAATAGTATAATACCATTGTCTCCCCTGAAATTGTTCCCCCCTTCCATAAAACCAACAATGGTATCCCTCTGAAATAGGCCGTATTTTTCTATAGAACAAAAATGATCTGTCTACAATAGTGCCCCTTCCAACGTCCCCAGCTTTAACTGCTAAAACTTATGTTCATGTATTAAATATTCCCTTCTCCTACAACAATGCCCTCACTGACCACTGGCCAATTTACCCGCCTTCTTAGTAAACCATCATTTGAGACAAAAAACTTACCATGCCTAAGATAACAAAATAAACACAAACTGCTGGTTCATTTGACTTCACGATTTACTCTGAGTCTTGTATTTGTTCAGTTGTTATATTCCCCCTGTGGTAGAGTTTCTATAGAATCTATATCTTTCTTTACCTCTCTGTAATATAGATGGTGAATACAGAGAGGTAAAGAAATCAAACAGTGGCTTATAGATGGTGACTGTAACGGAACATGGCCCATGATTATAGCGGAGTCTAGATATGGTTATAGCGGTGTGTCTATCTATAGCGGTGTGTCTATCTATAGCGGTGTGTCTATCTATAGCGGTGTGTCTATCTATAGCGGTGTATCTATCTATAGCGGTGTATCTATCTATAGCGGTGTGTCTATCTATAGCGGTGTATCTATCTATAGCGGTGTATCTATCTATAGCGTAGTATCTATCTATAGCGGTGTGTCTATCTATAGCGGTGTATCTATCTATAGCGGTGTGTCTATCTATAGCGGTGTATCTATCTATAGCGGTGTATCTATCTATAGCGGTGTATCTATCTATAGCGGTGTATCTATCTATAGCGGTGTGTCTATCTATAGCGGTGTATCTATCTATAGCGGTGTATCTATCTATAGCGGTGTGTCTATCTATAGCGGTGTATCTATCTATAGCGGTGTATCTATCTATAGCGGTTGCTCCCGACATTTCTCTTGTAGCTGACGGAGTGAGAAGATCATGTCCATTGTTGACCGGCCAGCCCGAAAACCGCATTGTGATTCTGGGTAGACATTTTGCGCCAGAATTTGCAGGCGTGCAAGGATCACTCTGGCAAAAGCCTTTCCCACAATACTCAGTAAGGAGATACCACGATAGTTATTGCAATCGCTGCGATCTCCTTTGTTCTTATAAAGCGTAACTATTTTGGCGTCACGCATGTCCTGTGGGATGTGACCGCGTTCCCAGCAATCGCATATGAGTTCGTGCAGAGGCTTCAGTAGTGCTGGCTGGCCGTGCTTAAGGACTTCTGCAGGAATGCCATCGTTGCCTGGGGCCTTCCCATTTCTCAGATGATCGATAGCCCTACCAAGCTCCTCTATTGACGGTGGAGCATCAAGCTGATCTAGAACTGGTAGATCTGGTATTCTTTCTATGGCAGAGTCAGATACTACATTCTGTGTCGCATAGAGTTCTAGATAGTGCTCAGTCCAGCGCCGCATCTGCTTGTCTCGTTCTGTGATCATCTCACCTGATTTTGTCTTGATTGGAGCTGACTTTGAAGTTGTGGGCCCAGTGGCCTTTTTTATGCCTTCGTACATTTGTTTTATATCTCCCTGATCAGCAGCAGATTGAATGCTTTTGCATAATTCCACCCAATAAGTGTTAGCGCAAAAACGTGCAGTCTTCCGGGCTGTGTTTCTGGCACTTCTGAGACATTTCAGGGTGTCAGGTCCTGGTCAGAAAGCCCTCTTTGTTGCCTTCATAGATCTAACAAAGGCATTTGACCTGGTCAGCCGCGAGGGTCTGCTACGTATATTGGAAAAAATAGGATGCCCGCCGCGGCTTCTCTCCATCATCGAGTCATACACACACCAATATGCACAGCACAGTGCTCTTCGATGGTGCCACCTCAGAACCCTTCCCAGTCTGTAGCGGAGTCAAACAGGGCTGTGTACTGGCCCCAACACTCTTCGGTATCTTTTTCTCGATGCTACTGCGTCATGCATTCGAGGACTGTTTCGAGGGTGTAAACATCCATACCAGGGCGGATGGAAATCTGTACAACATCAGCCGTCTCCGTGCAAAGAGAAAAGTGGAAAATGTTTTAATTAGAGACCTGCTCTTCGCGGATGACGCAGCCCTTACCTCACATTCAGAGATAGGTCTCCAACTTTTGGTCAACAAGTTCTCAGAGGCATGCAAAGATTTTGGTCTAACGATAAGCCTCAAAAAGACCAACATTGTGAGACAAGGAACTGACTGCTTCCCAGCAATCTCCATTGAGGGAAACACCTTGGATGTCGTCGATGATTTTACCTACCTTGGCAGTAACATCACAAGCACACTCTCCCTGGAAAAGGAAATTGAAACCAGAATCGGCAAGGCTTCATCATTAATGGCTAGGCTGAATAAAAGAGTGTGGAACAATGCACAGCTCACTGCTAGGACAAAAATCACTGTGTACCAGGCCTGCGTGCTCTGCACACTCCTCTATGGCAGCGAGTGCTGGACGACCTATGCCAAACAAACAAAGCAACTCAACAGCTTCCACTTACGATGCTTGCGCAGGATTCTGCACATCAAGTGGCAGGACAAGATAACGAATGAAATGTTCACCCTTACAATTGGGCAGCTGGATCTTATGACCACTTCTCATCACCTTGAAATGTTCACCCCTTCAATTGGGCAGCTGTATCTTATGACCACTTCTCATCACCTTGAAATGTTCACCCCTACAATTGGGCAGCTGGATCTTATGACCACTTCTCATCACCTTGAAATGTTCACCCCTACAATTGGGCAGCTGTATCTTATGACCACTTCTCATCACCTTGAAATGTTCACCCTTACAATTGGGCAGCTGGATCTTATGACCACTTCTCATCACCTTGAAATGTTCACCCCTACAATTGGGCAGCTGTATCTTATGACCACTTCTCATCACCTTGAAATGTTCACCCCTACAATTGGGCAGCTGGATCTTATGACCACTTCTCATCACCTTGAAATGTTCACCCCTACAATTGGGCAGCTGTATCTTATGACCACTTCTCATCACCTTGAAATGTTCACCCCTTCAATTGGGCAGCTGTATCTTATGACCACTTCTCATCACCTTGAAATGTTCACCCCTACAATTGGGCAGCTGTATCTTATGACCACTTCTCATCACCTTGAAATGTTCACCCCTTCAATTGGGCAGCTGTATCTTATGACCACTTCTCATCACCTTGAAATGTTCACCCCTTCAATTGGGCAGCTGTATCTTATGACCACTTCTCATCACCTTGAAATGTTCACCCCTTCAATTGGGCAGCTGTATCTTATGACCACTTCTCTATTAAACACAAAAAGCGTGTGTACGTTTGCTAATACGTAGATTTAAAGAAAACACATTGTGTTTGTCCTGTCATTCCTAAACGTGTAAATGAATGACGTCACTACCGGCATATCCCCAAGGTGTGTGTGTGGGGGGAAGGGGGGACGGAGGTAATCGATACTGCCCGTTCGTTAGGCTGATCAATGTTGCCTCACATCACTATTGCCTCACGTCTCGCGGGATGTATCGTGTCGTCAAGCCAACACTCGCTCACAGGGCAGTATCGATTATTTAGATGGAAGGCCGCGAGGACAATATCGGTCTGGCATCACGAGGGACAGGCGGGGTGGGGGTAGATGTGTGCAAACCATAGACGGATTTAATTGTGTGTGTGGGGGGTGTGAGGATGTACTCGTGTGACTATCTATGAGCCATGCTGTCTATGTGGCCCACTTACCATGTCTGTCACGTCATTCTTGATCTGCCCCTGATGCAATGTAAACGTATTCGATACTTGAATAAACTTTTTAATCCCCGATCTCTATGGCTGGCCAGTTCGAAGACGCTAATGAATGACCGTCTGTATAGGTTACTAGGTCTGACCCACCGTCTTTATAGGTAACTAGGTCTGACCCCCGTTGTATAGGTTACTAGGTCTGACCTACGTCTGTATAGGTTACTAGGTCTGACCACCGTCTTTATAGGTAACTAGGTCTGACCCCCGTTGTATAGGTTACTAGATCTGACCTACGTCTGTATAGGTTACTAGGTCAGACCACCGTCTGTATAGGTTACTAGGTCAGACCCCAGTTGTATAGGTTACTAGGTCCGACCACCGTCTGTGTGGGTTACTTACTAGGTCTGACCCCCGTTGTGTTGGTTACTAGGTCAGACCCCCGAATGTGTGGGTTACTAGTGCTGACCCACGTCTAAGGGTAGTCGACGTAAATGTGAAACTAGAAACAAAATAGTGATTTCAAGGGGGACAATCTCAAGACCCTGCAACCTGAGAACTCAGTCTAGGACCTTTGTCTTTAGGCCATATTTCCCTCCACATTTATTACAACTTACTCCCTCCAAATTTATTACAACTTGCTTACTCCCTCCACACTTATTACAACTTACTCCCTCCACATTTATTACAACTTACTCCTTCCACATTTATTACATCTTACTCCCTCCACACTTATTACAACTTACTCCCTCCACATTTATTACAACTTAATCCCTCCACATTTATTACACCTTACTCCCTCCACATTTATTACAACATACTCCCTCCACATTTATTACAACATACTCCCTCCACATTTATTACAACTTACTCCCTCCACATTTATTACAACTTACTCCCTCCACATTTATTACAACTTACTCCCTCCACATTTATTACAACTTACTCCATCCACATTTATTACAACTTAGTCCCTCCACATTTATTACCACTTACTACCTCCACATTTATTACAACTTACTCCCTCCACATTTATTACAACTTACTCCCTCCACATTTATTACAACTTACTACCTCCACATTTATTACAACTTACTACCTCCACATTTATTACAACTTACTACCTCCACATTTATTACAACTTACTCCCTCCACATTTATTACAACTTACTACCTCCACATTTATTACAACTTACTACCTCCACATTTATTACAACTTACTACCTCCACATTTATTACAACTTACTACCTCCACATTTATTACAACTTACTCCCTCCACATTTATTACAACTTACTCCCTCCACATTTATTACAACTTACTCCCTCCACATTTATTACAACTTACTACCTCCACATTTATTACAACTTACTACCTCCACATTTATCACAACTTACTACCTCCACATTTATCACAACTTACTACCTCCACATTTATTACAACTTACTACCTCCACATTTATCACAACTTACTACATCCACATTTATTACAACTTACTACCTCCACATTTATTACAACTTACTACCTCCACATTTATTACAACTTACTACCTCCACATTTATCAGCAAATAATCACCAGTTCCCATCCATCCCTGTAGTTTTGTTAACCTCCCCCCCCCACCCCTTACCGACCCCAATCACCGGCCATTATGCCCAGATTTTAACCCGCTGACTCCGCCCAGTAATTTACTCTCTAAAACTGCAGCAGTCTGGGGCAGACGACTCACTGTTGGTGGTCGGTGTTGGTCGTTAGACGACGTGAGCCCACGTCCACTAATAACAATCCACGTTCTTGGCCTTTTGTTTCTCCAGTAGACCAAATGTTGTCACAACGGTTAAATCTGTTGTTGGTGAGGAGCCCTCTCCACGGCCTCGCTAAGCATGCAGTGCTCAATACAGGAAGTGATGGAGCAAATCTGTTACCTCATGGGTTAAGGTTCCTGAACTGATAACTCTCACTGCCAACTCCAGCCTCCTGGTAATGGGATTCCCGGACACGAAGTGTGGTGACTTGTGCTGACCAGCAAGTCTGCAAGTCTGAGACTTTGGAACATATAGACTGTGTCCTGGGTGGAACACATAGATTGTGTCCAGGGTTGAACACATAGATTGTGTCCAGGGTTGAACACATAGATTGTGTCCTGGGTTGAACACATAGATTGTGTCCTAGGTTGAACACATAGATTGTGTCCTAGGTTGAACACATAGATTGTGTCCTGGGTTGAACACATTAGGAACAGTTTTGTTGTGGGGAGGGGTTTCCCCCCATTACATGTCAAACATTTGACATGTGTCTGTCCCCCCTCCTGCCCCCACCACCACCAAACACGTCACAACACAAGCTGTTATTCTGTATAGGAGATTTATATGTGTGATTGGAGCTGTTATGTTTTCTTTATACTTTCTCATAGAGATCAACATTTAAATATAACACTTCCCCAACACATAGTTTATTAACATATAAAAATATAAATAAATCTGCTTAATTGGTATCTAATAACACGAAAGTTTAACATGGATAATATGGGTTATAGTGAAAAGTCATTAAAAAATTTGTCATTGGAATAATCAAATTAGAAATTTTTCATTAAAATAATCAAGTTATTTGTTTATGTTT
This sequence comes from Ampullaceana balthica, assembly GCA_944989445.1. Classification (NCBI taxonomy): domain Eukaryota; kingdom Metazoa; phylum Mollusca; class Gastropoda; family Lymnaeidae; genus Ampullaceana; species Ampullaceana balthica. The sequence continues at coordinate 36,957 of CALYLW010000425.1, forward strand.
CAGCTGAGACCAAGTACCATGAGCCCCAGTCAGATGACAAGCCAGACAGTTGGGTCAACACCCACGAGGACAGTGACAGGGAGGAGCCCACCAACAGCAGCAAGCCAAGCAATGACCCCGCCGCCGCTGGAGCCAGCAGCAGCAGCAGCAGTGAAGAGGTATTTCACTCATGGTCATTGGTCTAAGTTTCATATCAGACTGCCAATATCAATGTGCTCAATACCAGCCAAAACATACTTCAATTTGACAATATCAAAAGTAAAATTGTCAAAAAATTCTGTTTTGTTCTATTCCAGGAGGCTGATGAAAACACAGTCGACTTGTACGAAGCATACCTCAGAGGCCAGGAATTCCCACAAAAGTTCAACAACGAGCACAAGAAATTTGTCGCTGCCAGAGACAGGATGAAGAAGAACCAACAGCACAAGGTCACCAAGGTAAGAACCAACAGCACAAGGTCACCAAGGTAAGAACCAACAACACAAGGTCACCAAGGTAAGAACCAACAACACAAGGTCACCAAGGTAAGAACCAACAACACAAGGTCACCAAGGTAAGAACCAACAGCACAAGGTCACCAAGGTAACTAATGCTAAAGAATGGACGGGTCCTTTTTGAACAAATTATGATTGTCTGAGTTTGCCTTTTTCAAAATCAATGTAAAAGAAGTTTCGTTACAAATTTTGATTAGAACAAAAACTTGTGTGTTCCAATCTTGATTAGAACAAAACCCTTTGTCTTCCAGCTCTTGCAAGAATGGCAGGCTGCAAGGGACCATGTCAACGAGGTCAGAAAGTCAGACCCCAAAACTGCCGACACCATGGCAAAGGAGATAACTGCTGTAAGTCTTGGTCTGGTGCCCATCACTCCCTCCTGTCTTGGTCTGGTGCCCATCACTCCCTCCTGTCTTGGTCTTGTGCCCATCATTCCCTCCTGTCTTGGTCTGGTGCCCATCACTCCCTCCTCCCCCCACTCATACACACACAGCCCATCACTCCCCCTCCCCCACACATACACACACAGCCCATCACTCCCTCATCCCCACACATACACACACAGCCCATCACTCCCACCTTCCTCCCCACACATACACAGCCATCACTCCCACCTTCCTCCCCACACATACACACACAGCCCATCACTCCCACCTTCCTCCCCACACATACACACAAAGCCCATCGCTCCCCACAAATACACACAGCCCATCACTCCCACCTTCCCCCCCACACATACACACACAGCCCATCACTCCATCCTCCCCCACACATACACACAAAGCCCATCGCTCCCTCTTCCCCACACATACACACACAGCCCATCACTCCCACCTTCCCCCCCACACATACACACACAGCCCATCACTCCATCCTCCCCCACACATACACACAAAGCCCATCGCTCCCTCCTCCCCACACATACACACACAGACCATCACTCCGACCTTCCCCCCCACACATACACACATAGCCCATCACTCCCCCCTCCCCCACACATACACACAAAGCCCATCACTCCCTCCTCCCCACACATACACACACAGCTCATCACTCCATCCTCACCACACATGCACACAAAGCCCATCACTCCCTCCTCCCCACACATACACACAAAGCCCATCACTCCCTCCTCCCCACACATACACACACAGCCCATCACTCCCTCCTTCCCCCCACACATACACACACAGCCCATCACTCCCTCCTTCCCCCCACACATACATATACAGCCCATCACTCCCTCCTTCCCCCCACACATACACACACAGCCCATCACTCCCTCCTTCCCCCCAAACATACACACACAGCCCATCACCCCCTCCTCCCCACACACATACACACACAGCCCATCACTCCCTCCTCCCAACACATATACACACAGCCCATCACTCCCTCCTCCCCACACATACACACCCAGCCCATCACTCCCTCCTCCCCACACATACACACACAGCCCATCACTCCCTCCTCCCCACACATACACACCCAGCCCATCACTCCCTCCTCCCCACACATACACACACAGCCCATCACTCCCACCTCCCCCCCACACATACACACACAGTTCATCACTCCCTCCTCCCCACACATACACACACAGCCCATCACTCCCTCCTTCCCCCCACACATACACACACAGCCCATCACTCCCTCCTCCCCCACACACACATACACACACACACATTGTTATTTCTGTTTTTTTTGTATAAAAAAATACTTGCACTAAAATACTGAAGGGGATACTGATTACGCATTGGAATGTCTTTAACCCACGAACTGTGGTTGGCCGAAAAAACCGGCAGATCGCCACATTTTGTACTGTGACGGCCGATAAAAACGGCTGACAAAAATCACGGTCAAATAGCAACTTCCAATCCACTATTTTATCGTAAACTAAGCCACTTCCTTTTATTATTAATTACATCTTCTTCCGGGTCAAGCTTAAGGTTAAAAACTTTTAAAATAGTACTTTTTATAGGTGTATTATAAACACTATTTTCTTACTCTGATTTTGAAACCAAAATGGATTATTCTGCAGCTGGAACTTCGGGTACAGGTTTAAAAAAAAGAAAGAAATATATTTGAAAGCCTCTTTTGTGAAGATCTAAGTGATAATGTGATGATTTTAATATTCCACATGATAATCTTAGCTCCGATTCTTTTTGTAGTTCTACTGAATCCGATGCTAGTCTTAGCACTAGTGCTAGTCATGAATTGAATCACAGTTTGACAACGAACCAGATCCATTTATGGGGCGATTAGCAAAATCAGATGAGAATGCACCTGATTATGTTTATAATATTTATTACCTCATGCATTCTTTTTACTTATTATGATATGTTTTTTTTCTTTTGCATGATTTATTTTGGTATATTTTGTCACCCTTTGGTCGTCGTCGCCCCGCGGAATAAATATTGACTTTTTTTCATTTTCCAAGATTTATTTATTTATTTGTACTCAAAACTTTTTAAAACTATACATTTTCTGAAAGATAAATGAAATATCTATCATATTTTATAAGTATTTAAATGGAATCTTTAACAAAAATTATGTTAGGGGTACTTGAAAGTAAAACAATTTTGTAAAAAAAATATTTTCCTTGAGCATTCCAAAGTCAAAGTCACATAATTTTATTTTTGGGTAAGGTGGGTAAAAGAGCTAACATAATCTCCATCCATTCCCCTTTATAAAAATATATAGTTATTGGGGTTTTATAACAATATTTGTATGCCATTTTTTACTTTTTCTGATGGCACCCAAATGATCAAAAAAGCCTACACATTACAGCATGATTCTATACCACAGCTCCTGGGTTAAACTGGAATGTTTTTTAAACGCATTAAAAATACAAGTAATAAACTAGAAATCTATACTAATAAAAGGCAAAGCCCTGACTGACTCATCACTAATTCTCCAACTTCCCATGTAGATAGAAGCATCAAACTTTGGGAAGCTGTTAAGTAGCCTCTCGTTACGATAATTGGCGTAAAATAATTGTAAAATTCACACTCATGGGGGCGGAGGTCCCAATAACGTTTTTTTTTCCTTATACTGAAAATCGCTAATTCTCCACTTTCCCGTGTAGGTAGAAACATGAACTTTAGGGAAGTTGTTGAGTTGACTCCCGCGATGGTAACATGCAAAAAAAATAAATAATTAAATTATCACTCTCTGGGGGCTCAAATGTAATTTTTCTTATATAAAAACTGACTCATCACTAATTCTCCAATTTCCTGTGTAGGTAAAAGCATTAAACTTTGGGAAATTGTTGAGTACACTCCCACGATGGTAACACGAAAAAAAAATTTTAATTGTCACTCACTGGGGGCTGGGGGCCCAAATGTATTTTATTTTCATATAAAAAGTTAATCATCACAAATTCTCCAACTTCCCGTGTAGGTAGAAGCTTGAAATTTTGGGAAGTTTTTGAGTACACTCCCGGGATGGTAACAGGGCAATTTTTTTTATATAATTATCACTCACTGGGGGCCCGGGACCCACATGTAGTTTTTTCACCTTATATGAGCTAAATTAAAAATAAAAAAACTTTGGATACTGTGTAAATGTTTTTTTTACAAAACTTGGAAGATAAAAACTTGACGGCCTATATCTAAATTTGTTAGGGCATTAAAATTATATTTTTTCAATCTTTTGTAGCCAAGGACCCCTAATCTCTTTTTCGTAAACGTTTAAGACATTTTAACCATTTGATTTCACTTAAATTTTAAAACAAATTTTGACTAACAAATATATTCATCACGATCCAGATTGAAATAAGCTGTTGTTTTGAATTATACATATTACACCAAACACATATTTTACAAAAAGACTTAGATGAATTGATAAAATGGGAAACTAACTGGAGTATGTCTTTCCATCCAGAAAAGTGTCAACTGTTAAGAGTAACAAAGAAAAAGAAACAAATAAATTCAAAATATTACATTCATGGAAAAGAACTGACCCAAACTAAAGATGCAAAATACTTAGGAGTCTTAATAAATGAGAAACTATCATGGAAACCCCATGTCAATGAAGTTATTAAAAAATCAAACAAAACCTTAGGCTTTATAAAAAGGAACTTTAACAAATGTAATAGAGATATAAAACTAAAATGCTACCTCACTTTGGTGAGACCTGCACTAGAATATGCATCTTCTGTATGGGACCCATCCACCAAAGAAAACATTGATAAACTAGAACAAATTCAAAAAAGAGCTGCCAGATTCATTACTGGAGAATATTCGAAACTGACAAGAGTAACACCATTAGTTAAATCATTAAACCTTGAAACACTAGAGGATAGAAGAACCAAGAGCAAAGTAGTAATCATACATAAAGCAATTAATTCTAATTTAGAAATACAACACAAAGATAACTTAATACAACCCTCAGATAGACATAAGGATAAAAACACCTTTCTTATTCCGTATGCAAGAACAAACACATACAAGTTTTCCTTCTTCCCGTCCGGAATTAGGGCGTGGAATGGGTTGCCTGAAGAATCCAGGAAAACCAACACTTTATCAACATTTAAATCTCTAATAAAAATGCAGGACTAAACACAAACCATAGATAAGCGTAGGACGCAATAATCTTCTGTATAGAAGGAGCGTCTGTAAACAGATAAGATAAGATACACCGATTGGGCCCCAGGCCCTTATTTTATTTTTTTAAGACGTATTAATAGTACATGTATTTTATTCATCCCATGGCCATTAAACTTTAGGAAGTTTTTGGGTACGCTCCAGCGAATGTTTATGGCATTAAAAGTAAACGTTTTAAAAACACCACTTATTAGGGGCTGGGGGCACGTATGCCATTTTTAAACATTAGTTATATAAAAGGTAATTTAAAAAGTGGCTACTGGGTAAATGGATGAATTGACCAAATTTGATTTTTAAAAAAAATAAATAAATAAAACTCTATATGAACTTGTAACGTCTGTTCCTTCGGGGCCGGACCCCAAAATTTTTTTTTCGTAAACATCTAAAGCTTTTTTACCTTTAGATTTTAAATAATTTAAATAAATATAGACACGTATCTCTATAATGACCTAGATCCTCAGACCTTATGGGATATGCACATCCTGTATCCACTTTGCACGGGGGCCCGTAATGTCATTTTAGTACCCATTTGATTTTACACGACCTTGACAAATATTGACAAACATGTATATCCATCATGATCCAGACTGAAATCAATTGGTGTTTTGAATTCGTGTGAAACGGGTTTTCAACTCTTACTAAAATCCTAACTTCGCAGCAGAGCGCGGGTATTTTGCTAGTTAGTAATAAATTAGAAATATGAGTAATAAACTAGAAACTTGAGAAATAAACAAAAAATACGAGTAATAAAATAAAAATGTGTCCATCATCCATTGGATACTGCTGCTCTTACATAGTTGTGGTCATCTTGCTAACTGACCATGTATTAAGTCTTAGGTCACATTGATGGATGTAGCAATGACACTGAGATAGTAAGATACAAGAAGGGAGGTAATGGCCTAATAGAAAACTATTCTCACATGAACAGAGTTGTGCTCGAAATTAAAAAAACTGTTGTCTTTTTGTACACAGAGATTCCAAAACTTGTACGCAGCGTACGAGCAGGAAGACGACTCTGAGAAGGAACAGCTGATTTCACTCCACCAGCAACACGTCCAGGCGGCCTTGAACGAGAGGAAGAGGGACGCAATGGACAAGTACATGAGGGCCCTGGAGAAGGGAAATGTGAGTTGGTGGCTCTGTGATGTGGGTTGATCGCTCAAGTTGATAGGCATTACTGTCATGTTGATAGGCATTACTGTCATGCTGATAGGCATTACTGTCATGTTGATAGGCATTACTGTCATGTTGATAGGCATTACTGTCATGTTGATAGGCATTACTGTCATGTTGATAGGCATTTCTGTCATGTTGATAGGCATTACTGTCATGTTGATAGGCATTACTGTCATGTTGATAGGCGTTACTGTCATGGTGATAGGCATTACTGTCATGTTGATAGGCATTACTGTCATGTTGATAGGCATTACTGTCATGTTGATAGGCATTACTGTCAGGTTGATAGGCATTACTGTCATTTTGATAGGCATTAATGTCATGTTGATAGGCATTACTGTCATGTTGATAGGCTAGACTAGACTTTATGAAAGTACTATCTTGTGTACGACTAGACTTTATGAAAGTACTATCTTGTGTACGACTAGACTTTATGAAAGTACTATCTTGTGTACGACTAGACTTTATGAAAGTACTATCTTGTGTACGACTAGACTTTATGAAAGTACTATCTTGTGTCCGACTAGACTTTTATGAAAGTACTATCTTGTGTACGACTAGACTTTATGAAAGTACTATCTTGTGTACGACTAGACTTTATGAAAGTACTATCTTGTGTACGACTAGACTTTATGAAAGTACTATCTTGTGTACGACGAGACTTTATGAAAGTACTATCTTGTGTACGACTAGACTTTATGAAAGTACTATCTTGTGTACGACTAGACTTTATGAAAGTACTATCTTGTGTACGACTAGACTTTATGAAAGTACTATCTTGTGTACGACTAGACTTTATGAAAGTACTATCTTGTGTACGACTAGACTTTATGAAAGTACTATCTTGTGTACGACTAGACTTTATGAAAGTACTATCTTGTGTACGACTAGACATTATGAAAGTACCATCTGGTGTACGACTTGACTTTATGAAAGTACCATCTGGTGTACGACTAGACTTTATGAAAGTACTATCAGACACCTGGATTAATGAAAGTACTATCAGACACCTGGATTAATGAAAGTACTATCAGACACCTGGATTAATGAAAGTACTATCAGACACCTGGATTAATGAAAGTACTATCAGACACCTGGATTAATGAAAGTACTATCAGACACCTGGATTAATGAAAGTACTATCAGACACCTGGATTAATGAAAGTACTATCAGACACCTGGATTAATGAAAGCACTATCAGACACCTGGATTAATGAAAGTACTATCAGACACCTGGATTAATGAAAGTACTATCAGACACCTGGATTAATGAAAGTACTATCAGACACCTGGATTAATGAAAGTACTATCAGACACCTGGATTAATGAAAGTACTATCAGACACCTGGATTAATGAAAGTACTATCAGACACCTGGATTAATGAAAGTACTATCAGACACCTGGATTAATGAAAGTACTATCAGACACCTGGATTAATGACAGTACTATCAGACACCTGGATTAATGAAAGTACTATCAGACACCTGGATTAATGAAAGTACTATCAGACACCTGGATTAATGACCACCTTGTTTAGAGGGGCTTAGTTTACTCAGTGATTATTCATAATCTGATTTTATTAAAAGAAATATTTCTGGATAATCATCAGGGTTCTTATAATTTTTATTTTCAAGTGCCGGTAAGTTATCGGTTTAATGGATTTTCCCAATTTTCATTGGATCTTTTATAGCTGTTAATCTGAAATATGTGACTTGTACAAGGGCAGCCACTCTCTGTGTTTTATAAACAGGCTGATAAGATCATCAAGTACCTGCGTGCGTACATCAAAGCCGAGGAGAAGGACCGCATGCACACTGTCAACCATTTCGAGCACCTCAAATATTCGTCCCCGTCTCAAGCCAAGGCCCTTCAACCACACATCAAGGAACACCTGGCCCTGACGGAGAAGAGAATCGAGCAGGCGTTGCAGCTTCTCTCTCGTTACCCAGACATTGAGGCCAAGAACAAACCTGAAATCGGTAAGAGTATTGAAAACCCGTCTAATCTGCTTTCTTCAACATTATTTATGGGGGCGGGAGGGAGGGGTTGGAGTTATGGTCAAGTGGTCAGTGTCAAACATCAAAACTTAAGTACATTGTACTACAAATATTTCATTTTTATATTTTTCAATTGGGTGTTGTATAGAACAATAGCAGCACACTATAGCATAAGGCATAAACATCCATTTTATTATAGAACTCAATTTAGACAATAACAGCTAAAATATCCAACATTTTATTTTTTAACAGAATATAATTAGGCCAGGGCTTTGGCCAAATTGTTTGCCAAACATCTTAAAATATTAGTGCTGCTGAAATTATCGATTAATTTCTCGATTAATCGTTTAAAACTTTATCGATTAAAATAATTTTAATCGATAAAAATTCGATTAAAATTTAATAAAATATTTTTAATTTTTTTTTAGTAATAATTAATAATAATTTATATATATTTTTTTACGTACAAACATCTCCCGCGTAATATTAAAATTAATTTTATTAATTTATGTGGACCGGCAGAAACTAAAAAAAAATTGGGGACAGACAGGAAGGAATAATAAAAACGTGGTAAACATGGCTGACACTACCAGCGCTGGGAAACAGGGGAAATAACTCAACAAAATGTTTTTTTTTAAAAGTCAATTACCTGTTTTTGTTAGTTCCATTGAAATGTTCAGTTTAATGACGTCATAAATTTCTATTTTTGGCTTTAATCGAAATTATCGATTAATTAATCGATAATTTTTCAAAAGTTAACGATTAAATTAAAATTAATCGATAACAGCCCTATAAAATATCGAAGTGGGTGGACACCTCGCAATGCGGGGCATACACTGTAAAGCTTGGTTGTCGCGTAAATGTGACGTCACATTTTGCTCTTTCATCCGGGTCCGTTTCATGTGACTACTTTATAAGATTTTTTAAAATTCATACGGTACATGAGCTTCTGTGGTCTCACGGTTAGGACATTAGATTCTTGAACTCTAGGTGTCAGGTGGAGGTTCGAGTTTCGTTAGAGTCTTTTTTTTTAAAGTTTGTAGTTTCAGTTTTAGGGTCTGGGTTAGGTTTAGTTGTCTATTTTTTTTAAATTAAAATAGAAAAAACAACAAATATAATATAGCAACCAAAAATATGATTTATCGAGCGCACCGTTCTCTTTGCTTTTACCAAATTAATTTTAAAATCATAAATTTTTAAAAAAATAAATTTTAAGCTATTAAGGTGGACTGGGTATACCAAAATAAACTATTAAGGTGGACTGGGTATACCAAAATAAACAGACTGTGTAATGCGTGTCATCCACCCAACTGAGTGGACACAGCGCGTTACGTGGTGTCTACCATCGGCCATAAAATATACAATTTTATGTTGAAGTTACCCTCAAAGAAGCAGAGATTTTATATGACATCATTTAGTCTGTATTACCCCAAGAGTTCCCTTTTTAACCCCAAATGGGATAATTTACATCTGTTGGCCGACCCCTGATTTATAATAAAATATAGATCATAAATGGGATAATTTACTTCTGTTGGCCGACCCCTGATTTATAATAAAATATAGAGCATAAATGTCTGAAATTGAGAATTCAAGATGATGAAATAATTTCATATAATTGGCCCTAATTTCTGTCAGATTAGACGGTAAGTAAGATACTTGATACTAAGTAAGATACTTGATAGTAAGTAAGATACTTGATAGTAAGTAAGATAATTGATAGTAAGTAAGATACTTGACAGTAAGTAAGATACTTGATAGTAAGTAAGATACTTGATAGTAAGTAAGATACTTGATAGTAAGTAAGATACTTGATAGTAAGATACTTGATAGTAAGTAAGATACTTGATAGTAAGATACTTGATAGTAAGATACTTGATAGTAAGTAAGATACTTGATAGTAAGATACTTGATAGTAAGTAAGATACTTGATAGTAAGATACTTGATAGTAAGTAAGATACTTGATAGTAAGTAAGATACTTGATAGTAAGTAAGATACTTGATAGTTAGTAAGATACTTGATTGTAAGTAAGATACTTGATAGTAAGATACTTGATAGTAAGTAAGATACTTGATAGTAAGTAAGATACTTGATAGTAAGATACTTGATAGTAAGTAAGATACTTGATTGTAAGTAAGATACTTGATAGTAAGATACTTGATAGTAAGTAAGATACTTGATTGTAAGTAAGATACTTGATAGTAAGATACTTGATAGTAAGATACTTGATAGTAAGATACTTGATAGTAAGTAAGATACTTGATAGTAAGATACTTGATAGTAAGTAAGATACTTGATTGTAAGTAAGATACTTGATAGTAAGATACTTGATAGTAAGTAAGATACTTGATTGTAAGTAAGATACTTGATAGTAAGATACTTGATAGTAAGATACTTGATAGTAAGATACTTGATAGTAAGATACTTGATAGTAAGTAAGATACTTGATAGTAAGATACTTGATAGTAAGATACTTGATAGTAAGATACTTGATAGTTAGATACTTGATAGTAAGATACTTGATAGTAAGATACTTGATAGTAAGATACTTGATAGTAAGATACTTTATAGTAAGATACTTGATAGTAAGATACTTGATAGTAAGATACTTGATAGTAAGATACTTGATAGTAAGATACTTGATAGTAAGATACTTGATAGTAAGTAAGATACTTGATAGTAAGATACTTGATAGTAAGATACTTGATAGTAAGATACTTGATAGTAAGATACTTGATAGTAAGATACTTGATAGTAAGTAAGATACTTGATAGTAAGTAAGATACTTGATAGTTAGATACTTGATAGTAAGTAAGATACTTGATTGTAAGTAAGATACTTGATAGTAAGATACTTGATAGTAAGTAAGATACTCGATAGTAAGTAAGATACTTGATAGTAAGATACTTGATAGTAAGTAAGATACTTGATTGTAAGTAAGATACTTGATAGTAAGATACTTGATAGTAAGTAAGATACTCGATAGTAAGTAAGATACTTGATAGTAAGATACTTGATATTAAGTAAGATACTTGATAGTAAGTAAGATACTTGATTGTAAGTAAGATACTTGATAGTAAGATACTTGATAGTAAGTAAGATACTTGATTGTAAGTAAGATACTTGATAGTAAGATACTTGATAGTAAGTAAGATACTTGATAGTAAGTAAGATACTTGATAGTAAGTAAGATACTTGATAGTAAGTAAGATACTCGATAGTAAGTAAGATACTTGATAGTAAGATACTTGATATTAAGTAAGATACTTGATAGTAACTAAGATACTTGATGGTAAGTAAGATACTTGATAGTAACTAAGATGCTTGATAGTAAGTTTTTTTATTGTACACCCCACACAGATGAATTCCTGAAGAGGTTCGAGTCCATTGCCAACAGCATCAGAGATGTGGTCCTACCTGAGATTGTGGAGGAGAGTGAGTCAGAAGAGAGTGATGAAGGTAGGTGGGGCTGTACGTACACAGGTGGGACTGTACACAGGTGGGGTTGTACCCATGTGGGGCTATACACAGGTGGGGCTGTACACATGTGGGGCTGTACACAGGTGGGGCTGTACACAGGCGGGGCTGTACACAGGTGGGGCTGTACACAGGCGGGGCTGTACGCAGGTGGGGCTGTACGCAGGCGGGGCTGTATGCAGGCGGGGCTCTACACAGGCGGGGCTGTACACAGGTGGGGTTGTAGTTTGTGGCTGGCAGTGCACTAGAAATTGTTGAGAATTGATTTAAATAATTAAAGTTGCTAATTAAAACTATTGATAATGCAGAAGATTAAACCTTGTAATCTAGTAATCCTACATGTGAAAGAAAATCAGCAGTCCCAAGCCTGCGCTCTTTATGGGGCTTCCCGAAAGTTCCCCTCAGCAGCTGTCTGGCCCCCTATGGGACGTAACAGCTGAGAACACCCCCCCCCCGGAGCGATGGCTTCTGAAGCGGCCGCCTGGGCATCCAGGACAGGAAGTCGAAAATGCCTCCCACTAAATTGACCTCACAAGGAGGGGTGGAATTCCCTACATGGACCCGCTATCACTTTGGCGCCACCCTGGCAAAGCACACGATTCTCAATGGTTAGGACCGCCACAGTGCGGGGGATTATCAATGACCTACATAGGGTGTGACCCCCACTGGAAGGTTTCCTCAGTGCTGGCGTCCTCTGCGTTCTTTGTGGTTCCTTTTGCTAATCAGTACTGGCGCTCCTGGCCCTAAACCGGCACCGCTCAATGGTGTTGCTAGTAAAAATGATGGGGACGAAATGGTGGCTTCTGAGTAACCCGACCTGTAATCTAGTGAAACCTTCCATTGACATTAAACCTCATATCTTCTATAGTCTAGTGAAACCTTTCATTGAAATTAAATCTGATATCTTCTATAGTATAGTGAAACCTTTCATTGACATTAAACCTCATATCTTCTATAGTCTAGTGAAACCTTTCATTGACATTAAACCTCATATCTTCTATAGTCTAGTGAAACCTTTCATTGACATTAAACCTCATATCTTCTGTAGTCTAGTGAAACCTTTCATTGACATTAAACCTCATATCTTCTGTAGTCTAGTGAAACCTTTCATTGACATTAAACCTCATATCTTCTATAGTCTAGTGAAACCTTGCATTGACATTAAACCTCATATCTTCTATAGTCTAGTGAAACCTTTCATTGACATTAAACCTCATATCTTCTATAGTCTAGTGAAACCTTTCATTGACATTAAACCTCATATCTTCTATAGTCTGGTGAAACCTTTCATTGACATTAAACCTTATTTCTTCTATAGTCTAGTGAAACCTTTCATTGACATTAAACCTTATATCTTCTATAGTCTAGTGAAACCTTCCATTGACATAAAGCCTCATATCTTCTGTGGTCTAGTGAAACCTTTTATTGACAGTAAACCTCATATCTTCTGTAGTCTAGTGAAACCTTCCATTGACATTAAACCTCATATCTTCTATAGTCTAGTGAAACCTTCCATTGACTTTAAACCTTATATTTTCTAGTCACCGTGGCCCCAGAGGTCGTAGTAAACAACAACGATGAGATTAACCTTGATGACGACTTTGACGTCAACAAACAGGATATCGACACTCGAGGTGATGACGTGGTGGAGAACGAGCACGACTACGAGAAGAAAAACACATTTGTAGCCAACCGTATGGAGGACACCCACCACATACAACAGGTGAAGAAACTGAAATCTCCCAGGAACCAGAAATTCACTTGAATAAATTGTTAAATTCCTATAAATTGTTAAATTCCTATAAATTGTTAAATTCCCATAAATTGTTAAATTCCTATAAACTTATTAATAAATTGTTAAATTCCTATAAATTGTTAAATTCCTATAAATTGTTAAATTCCTATAAATTGTTAAATTCCTATAAACTTATCAATAAGAATTCACAGTCATTTCTCACAAAAACTCTTCTGATTAAATTTTGAGACCAACTTTTGGACATGTTTTGATATAAGGCTTTTTGATTAGATTCAGCTCCATTCATCCAAACAACAGATAATGGTATTATTATTATTGTCCCTGTAACCTACCGTCCCTAATGGCTGTCTAGACATGAGATAGTGTTGCCGCTGTGTAAGGCTTATGTTCCACCCCCACCCCCCTCTTCTGTTTCCCCAGGGCTTCGTTGAAACTGCTGCCACTAGCAGTCAGGTGGGCAGCACCATCGGCATCGCACTGGGCAGCGTCAGCGTCTTTGTTATCATTGTTGTAGCCATCATTATGTTGAAGCGTAACAAGACAAGGACGCCTGTAACACACGGTTACGTTGAGGTGAGTATTAGTAAGCCTTTAACACACGGTTACGTTGAGGTCTGTATGAGGACGTCTGTAACACACGGTTACGTTGAGGTGAGTATTAGTAAGCCTTTAACACACGGTTACGTTGAGGTCCGTATGAGGACTTCTGTAGCACACGTTTACGTTGAGGTGAGTATGAGGACGTCTGTAACACACGGTTACGTTGAGGTGAGTATGACGACGTCTGTAACACACGGTTACGTTGAGGTGAGTATTGATGTCAAGTTAATTAAGTAGAAAAAAATTGAATTAACCACCTATATAAACTTTATATTTTGTAGTGATATATAACCACTTTAGTGTTATAAATGTAACTTGTGGTGTAAAGTCATGCTGTGATGTCCTACATTTATATTAAATAAATCAATAGAAATTATTTGAACCAGGCATGACGTTAAGTGTTAGAAGTTTTATAGAGAAATTAGAGCGCTAGTGTCTTGAAGAAATCTGTAGGCAAAAGAGATTTTGAGATTAATTTAGAATTTCCTATTGTGTATTATCGCACTATAAATCATATAGACTAGTACTGAGATAAATCACATAGAATAAGACTGAGATAAATCACATAGAATAAGACTGAGATAAATCACATAAATAAGACTGAGATAAATCATATAGAATAAGACTGAGATAAATCACATAAATAAGATTGAGATAAATCATATAGAATAAGACTGAGATAAATCATATAGAATAAGACTGAGATAAATCATATAGAATAAGACTGAGATAAATCATATAGAATAAGACTGAGATAAATCATATAGAATAAGACTGAGATAAATCATATAAATAAGACTGAGATAAATCATATAGAATAAGACTGAGATAAATCATATAGAATAAGACTGAGATAAATCACATAAATAAGACTGAGATAAATCATATAGAATAAGACTGAGATAAATCATATAGAATAAGACTGAGATAAATCACATAAATAAGACTGAGATAAATCATATAGAATAAGACTGAGATAAATCATATAGAATAAGACTGAGATAAATCATATAGAATAAGACTGAGATAAATCATATAGAATAAGACTGAGATAAATCATATAGAATAAGACTGAGATAAATCATATAAATAAGACTGAGATAAATCATATAGAATAAGACTGAGATAAATCATATAGAATAAGACTGAGATAAATCATATAGAATAAGACTGAGATAAATCATATAGAATAAGACTGAGATAAATCATATAGAATAAGACTGAGATAAATCATATAGAATAAGACTGAGATAAATCATATAGAATAAGACTGAGATAAATCATATAGAATAAGACTGAGATAAATCACATAAATAAGACTGAGATAAATCATATAGAATAAGACTGAGATAAATCATATAGAATAAGACTGAGATAAATCATATAGAATAAGACTGAGATAAATCATATAAATAAGACTGAGATAAATCATATAGAATAAGACTGAGATAAATCATATAGAATAAGACTGAGATAAATCATATAGAATAAGACTGAGATAAATCATATAGAATAAGACTGAGATAAATCATATAGAATAAGACTGAGATAAATCATATAGAATAAGACTGAGATAAATCATATAGAATAAGACTGAGATAAATCATATAGAATAAGACTGAGATAAATCATATAGAATAAGACTGAGATAAATCATATAGAATAAGACTGAGATAAATCATATAGAATAAGACTGAGATAAATCATATAAATAAGACTGAGATAAATCATATAAATAAGACTGAGATAAATCATATAAATAAGACTGAGATAAATCATATAGAATAAGACTGAGATAAATCATATAGAATAAGACTGAGATAAATCATATAGAATAAGACTGAGATAAATCATATAGAATAAGACTGAGATAAATCATATAAATAAGACTGAGATAAATCATATAAATAAGACTGAGATAAATCATATAGAATAAGACTGAGATAAATCATATAGAATAAGACTGAGATAAATCATATAGAATAAGACTGAGATAAATCATATAAATAAGACTGAGATAAATCATATAGAATAAGACTGAGATAAATCACATAAATAAGACTGAGATAAATCATATAAATAAGACTGAGATAAATCATATAGAATAAGACTGAGATAAATCATATAGAATAAGACTGAGATAAATCATATAAATAAGACTGAGATAAATCATATAGAATAAGACTGAGATAAATCATATAGAATAAGACTGAGATAAATCATATAAATAAGACTGAGATAAATCATATAGAATAAGACTGAGATAAATCATATAGAATAAGACTGAGATAAATCATATAGAATAAGACTGAGATAAATCATATAAATAAGACTGAGATAAATCATATAGAATAAGACTGAGATAAATCACATAAATAAGACTGAGATAAATCATATAGAATAAGACTGAGATAAATCATATAAATAAGACTGAGATAAATCATATAGAATAAGACTGAGATAAATCACATAGAAATAAGACTGAGATAAATCATATAGAATAAGACTGAGATAAATCATATAAATAAGACTGAGATAAATCATATAGAATAAGACTGAGATAAATCATATAAATAAGACTGAGATAAATCATATAGATAAGACTGAGATAAATCATAAATAAGACTGAGATAAATCATATAGAATAAGACTGAGATAAATCATATAGAATAAGACTGAGATAAATCATATAAATAAGACTGAGATAAATCATATAGAATAAGACTGAGATAAATCATATAAATAAGACTGAGATAAATCACATAGAATAAGACTGAGATAAATCATATAGAATAAGACTGAGATAAATCATATAGAATAAGACTGAGATAAATCATATAGAATAAGACTGAGATAAATCATATAGAATAAGACTGAGATAAATCATATAGAATAAGACTGAGATAAATCATATAAATAAGACTGAGATAAATCACATAGAATAAGACTGAGATAAATCATATAGAATAAGACTGAGATAAATCATATAGAATAAGACTGAGATAAATCATATAAATAAGACTGAGATAAATCATATAAATAAGACTGAGATAAATCACATAGAATAAGACTGAGATAAATCATATAGAATAAGACTGAGATAAATCATATAGAATAAGACTGAGATAAATCATATAGAATAAGACTGAGATAAATCATATAGAATAAGACTGAGATAAATCATATAGAATAAGACTGAGATAAATCATATAGAATAAGACTGAGATAAATCATATAGAATAAGACTGAGATAAATCATATAGAATAAGACTGAGATAAATCATATAGAATAAGACTGAGATAAATCATATAGAATAAGACTGAGATAAATCATATAGAATAAGACTGAGATAAATCATATAGAATAAGACTGAGATAAATCACATAAATAAGACTGAGATAAATCATATAAATAAGACTGAGATAAATCACATAAATAAGACTGAGATAAATCATATAAATAAGACTGAGATAAATCACATAAATAAGACTGAGATAAATCATATAAATAAGACTGAGATAAATCACATAGAATAAGACTGAGATAAATCACATAAATAAGACTGAGATAAATCATATAAATAAGACTGAGATAAATCATATAGAATAAGACTGAGATAAATCATATAAATAAGACTGAGATAAATCACATAAATAAGACTGAGATAAATCACATAAATAAGATTGAGATAAATCACATAAATAAGACTGAGATAAATCATATAGAATAAGACTGAGATAAATCATATAAATAAGACTGAGATAAATCACATAAATAAGACTGAGATAAATCATATAAATAAGACTGAGATAAATCACATAAATAAGACTGAGATAAATCACATAAATAAGACTGAGATAAATCATATAGAATAAGACTGAGATAAATCATATAGAATAAGACTGAGATAAATCACATAAATAAGACTGAGATAAATCACATAGAATAAGACTGAGATAAATCTGTTCAATACAGTACAAGATACACAAGCTACTTGTTTGATTGAAACACTAAAATTAAAGTTTTTCTAAATAGAATAATACACAAGTTAGTGTTTTGGCTAATGCATTCATCAGTACAAATAAATGATCTCAAGTATTCAATTCACTTTATATAATACATACTATACATATCATACAAGCAATTCATCATTCAAGGCCTTACCGAGAAGCTTATTTATTTTTAAGTCAGGTTAAGTGTAATTGATTTATTGAACAAACGTCCAGTGGGATTTGTTTGTGATGGCCGTAATCCACGTTATATTTATCCATGTTTTGTTATCTCATAGGTTGATCCATCCGCTTCACCCGAAGAAAGACACCTGGCAAACATGCAGATGAATGGATATGAAAATCCTACATACAAGTACTTTGAGGTAGGTAATCATAATAAGTACAAGTACTTTCAGGTAATCATAATAAGTACAAGTACTTTCAGGTAATCATAATAAGTACAAGTACTTTAAGGTAATCATAATAAGTACAAGTACTTTGAGGTAATCATAATAAGTACAAGTACTTTCAGGTAATCATAATAAAAACAAGTACTTTGGGGTAATCATAATAAGTACTTTGAGGTAATCATAATAAGTACAAGTACTTTCAGGTAATCATAATAAAAACAAGTACTTTGGGGTAATCATAATAAGTACAAGTACTTTCAGGTAATTATAATAAAGGGAAGAGTGAGTTTGCAATCATGTCAGAAAGAGAGAAATGGGAAAACCGGAAAATAGATTTGATATTCTGTCAGCAAGAAGCAACTGATATTCTGTCAGCAAGAAGCAACTGATATTCTGTCAGCAAGAAGCAACTGATATTCTGTCAGCAAGAAGCAACTGATATTCTTCTGTTGTGTAAAGTGAAAGTATAGATGTTAGAATATTATCAGGGATTTTATTCACATTTATTTAATTAATTAATTTTAGTTTATATGAACTTTAATTGTTTAGCACAATTTCTTTTCTCCAATGGTGTAGATATTTACTGTAAAAGTCATTAAATGTTAATAAAATTGTAAACAAACCAATCAACAACTAATTTCACAGTTAGTTTTGATGACCCAATTAAACTATTTGTTTCGCTGACCCAATAAAATCATTTGTTCTGCTGACCCAATTAAACCATTTGTTTGCCGTCCCAATTAAACCATTTGTTCTAATGATCCAATTAAACCATTTGTTCTGATGACCCAATTAAACCATTTGTTCTAATGACCAAATTAAACCATTTGTTCTGATGACCCAATTAAACCATTTGTTCTGATGACCCAATTAAACCATTTGTTCTAATGATCCAATTAAACCATTTGTTCTGATGACCCAATTAAACCATTTGTTCTGCTGATCCAATTCAACCTTTTGTTCTGCTGATCCAATTCAACCATTTGTTCTAATGACCTAATTTAAACCATTTCTTTCCAACAGGTACAGAATAACCCAAAGGCTTGAAAGGGAGCTAACCTTATGCCATCAATCATCCATCCATCCATATTGTCATCCATTCCTGTTTCTATCCACAACTCAACACCATGAGAGGTGATATCCCATTCCTAACATTCTGCACAATGCTCACAAGTAACATCAAGGAGATGTAACATCAAGAAGATTCAAACAATTTTAAGAGGATGGTTTGGAACTTAATGGCTAGACTCAAAAAGAAGGATCATTAAAAAATTTAATAGTTATTTTCACACCAGGTTGTGTTTCAAAGCATTGTTTTACTTCTGTTTTTATATTATTATAGTTTTTTAAACAAAATTAATACAATGAAAAACTCTGAAAGATTTTCGCAACAAATTATTTGTTAAAAGAAAATGGGATTCATCAATGAGAGCAAACTTAAGTTTTAATATTTTTATTTGGTAACTATGCCCTTGATTATATTTTAATCCATACATTTTGACATCATTCTCAAATCATGTTCATTCAAACATTGTTACCACCAGATTTTAAATAAATGTTCACTTGTCCATATATCAACGTGATTGCACTGGATAGCATACAGCTTTCTTCATACAATGGACCACATAGTTCTTGATTGAGTCTCTCGTGTTTGCAATGAAAAATGATATTTTAATAAAGTGAAACAAATTACAGAGGAACACATTTGATTTAATTTAATTTTGCAAGCCTACCTACATTTTGTAGAGTTTAAATTTTTGATGGTTCCCATCTAATTAAACATTTGTTTCAATTCATAAACAGCAATAAAAATAATTGGAAGCTAATTTAATAAATGAAAATCACAATCAAGATTTTGATATGACTTTTAGTAACTGTAATGAGGAAAATAAGTGAAAATTCAGCACATTAGAAATAGTTCAAATTAAAAGTTAAAGAGTAGAATTTGTCTCCCCTTGTGTGAGCCATGTGCCTCCTACTGTGAAACAATTTCATCAACTGACATGTCACACAGCTATGTTACCATCTTGTCATCATCTTGTCATTCATGTCATCTTTTGTAGATGTCTTCACATAATTTCAGAGCTAGTTCAGTGGTTTAATGTACGCTAATTATGTCCCCTGTGTCAATGTCTTATTTGTAGATCACAATAAGTTGTAGCTCTTATTACCTCCCTTATACAGCTGTCCATCATTTTGTACATCTTCTCTATTTCCTCACAGAAAGGCATTAGTCAAGTTTTTATATGAGGTCGCCATTGCTTTTTAAAAAAAAATATTTTTAATGAAATCTCCCCATGTGGTCCCCGAAGTCCTGCTCCAGAGTTTATTATATAATGTGCTACACAAATATATTTTACCATTTGAAATTTTTAAAAATAATTCCAACAGTTAATGATAGTTTTTTTGCTGTGACTAAAACAAAAATAGAAGTAAAAAGACTTAACGGGCTTAAATCAATTTATTTATCTTTGTATCAGAATTTACAAATTTTTGTTTTTGAAGATAAGAGGCTTCTGCTTTATGCACTGCATGCTTCTATTTGAAATTGACTGTATCTTTACTTTACTGTATCGCTTTGATCACAGAACAATTCGAGGCCACCATATTATTTTTTAAATTGTACATATTTATAAATACTAGTAGATTATTTTACGTGGCAGTGTTTGTTTATACCATATTTTTAATCAACTTTTTTCTGTTGCTTTAGATATTAAACATTTTTGTGGAAAAAATATTTTTTTTAAATTTTAATTTTTTTTTGCCGTGAAACAAAATGTAATATTCACGTAACAAAAACAAAATGTACCATTGCTCTCTTGTTACTGTGTCTGGTGGCAATTGTTGCATCTCAAAAGTAGAAACTTTACGACATCCTCAGACGTGAGCACCTATTTGATATTTTGATGACTATCAAGAACAAATGGTGTTTCTGTATACCACTCTGCTATTTTAAACTGTTATCTACTGCCATGGTTTCTTGTGTGTGTGTGTGCGTGTTTGACTGGATTGTTGACTCATGGTTGCTTGTTACTTCTGTTTATTTTGTTTTATTCACACTCATGTTTAGTAACGCTGGTTTTATGTAACATGTCAAGGTCAAGGAAGTCTGCAAAAGTTTCAACATTCCAAAATTATATCCATAAATGCAGAGAGAGAAAAATCTGGCATACAGAAATTTTTACAAAATTGACAAGATGAGGGAGGACATGATTTACTTTATTTATATTTATAAATACATGTCCGTTTATACGTGGATTTATGATCAGTCCATTTCTATTTTAGTCAAGTTAATGAACTCAGTGCGCGACACATCAAGGTGAGGTTGGAAATCCTATATAGGTCATTCTTAGATTGGTCGAGGAGAGAATAGAGAGAAGGCTGTGAGAAATGGTTGTGTTGACAAAATATGCATTCCAATTTTGAACTGTTTGTCCCAGTTCCATACATTAACATATATTGAACAGTTAGCAACGGTGAATTTGTGATGTCAAATTTCTCCTCAAATGTCTTATTTGGTTTATTTCCTGCCTGCTGGTCCAATGTTTTATAATCCAGTAAAATATCCGCTTTGCATGTTCTTTGTATCCAAATTTAACCCAGCAGTTGCAGACCAATGAAGATGTTTTTAAGATTGACCTATATAGAATGTGGCCAGGATTGGACAGGTATTTTTTCTTGATAGTGCATTTGACTTGGCAACCTTCCATGGTTCAGATCTGATGGCAGAGTTACCTTCCCTCCCCTCCCCCACCAGCAAGTACCATGTGTTCTCTGGGTTTTGTTTCTGTAGCCTTTTAAATTATTTAAAATGTGTAATTTTTAGCTACTAATACTTCATGTTACTAATATTTATTATTAATATTTATTATAATTATTACTCCATATTGGTTACCATTTAACTAGATAAGGAAATGGACGACTTCTTGTAAAAGTTGCTTGGACTTGTAGGTGCAGTTGTGTGTTTACAGTTTATGTATTGCTATCATTTAGTTACAACCTGTTTTAAGTAAGATTTCTCAGGTTTTTTAATTTTTTTTTCTATAAAGTGGCCAGTCTTTTATGGATGGACAAGCTTATAATGACGTCAACTATTAGTTTAATGTTTTACATGTGAAAATTCGGTCATAAATGCTTGTTTAAAATAGCTCCGATTCTTGTCTCCCCTAACAGTGAATTTTGTTAACTAAAGTTCCCTCCCTTACAGTTTGTGTCACAGCTATGTAAATTGCTTTGTTTAGAAATAAAACACCATTTCCACAAAGACAAGTCTTGGTTTAAATTTATTCACCTCCCCCACCTATATCTTGTTGCTTGCTTTGAAATAATTAAAAGAGATTTTATAAATAACATTTAGAAAATAATTTGATATTGCATAATTTGAACAGAATTTCTTTCATTACCTTGTTTCATGTCTTTCTAGTCTACAATAGTCACGGGGTGGGGGGCTAGAGAATTCCTGTGTAGTGGACTTATAAATTGACCATTGTCCATCCTGTGTCTGAGTTTTAAAGCCCGAGTTCTTCAAATTCCAAAATTTAACGTTTTAATAATGATATTGATTTTTTAAATAATTTTTTGTTCTGCTGTTTGGAATTGTAGTATCGTAAAATGTATTTAAACAATAGAGCAAAAAGAATGAGATTTAAACAAAATAGAGTGATAAGTCAATGAGATTTTGTATGTATTTTCCTTCAACTTTGGTGATGAGGTATTTAAACTTTAATGGGGTCAACTAATTGCTTTAATTTTATAAAATATTGTAATGAATAGATCAAATGAAAGGATATAGAGCTGTACCCCAGTATAGAGCTGTACCCCAGTATAGCGCTGTACCCCAGTATAGCGCTGTACCCCAGTATAGAGCTGTACCCCAGTATAGCGCTGTACCCCAGTATAGCGCTGTACCCCAGTATAGAGCTGTACCCCAGTATAGAGCTGTACCCCAGTATAGAGCTGTACCCCAGTATAGAGCTGTACCCCAGTATAGAGCTGTACCCCAGTATAGAGCTGTACCCCAGTATAGAGCTGTACCCCAGTATAGCGCTGTACCCCAGTATAGAGCTGTACCCCAGTATAGAGCTGTACCCCAGTATAGAGCTGTACCCCAGTATAGAGCTGTACCCCAGTATAGCGCTGTACCCCAGTATAGAGCTGTACCCCAGTATAGAGCTGTACCCCAGTATAGAGCTGTACCCCAGTATAGAGCTGTACCCCAGTATAGAGCTGTACCCCAGTATAGAGCTGTACCCCAGTATAGAGCTGTACCCCAGTATAGAGCTGTACCCCAGTATAGAGCTGTACCCCAGTATAGAGCTGTACCCCAGTATAGAGCTGTACCCCAGTATAGAGCTGTACCCCAGTATAGAGCTGTACCCCAGTATAGAGCTGTACCCCAGTATAGAGCTGTACCCCAGTATAGAGCTGTACCCCAGTATAGAGCTGTACCCCAGTAAGCAATTGGGCTCAATTGGCCTTACATAAAAATAATAACATACATATAAGTATCAATGCATTCAATAAACATTCATATCCTAACATATAAGTATCAATGCATTCAATAAACATTCATATCCTAACATATAAGTATCAATGCATTCAATAAACATTCATATCCTAACATATAAGTATCAATGCATTCAATAAACATTCATATCCTAACATATAAGTATCAATGCATTCAATAAACATTCATATCCTAACATATAAGTATCAATGCATTCAATAAACATTCATATCCTAACATATAAGTATCAATGCATTCAATAAACATTCATATCCTAACCACCAGATAAATGACAATAAGGTACACATAAGCTACATTTATTGTTAGAATAAATGTTGTTTAATTCAGCGTTTTCTTAAATTTTAAAAATTGGAAAAAATAAAGTTAAAACAATTTTCAAGCTATTTAAACAAGCTTATAACGTCTTAACATACTCCAGATTTCAAAAAAATTTCCACCTGCAATATGCGACAATTTCAACATCACCGGGATTGGTGGTCGTGAACAAACAGGCTTAAGTACTGATAAGAGCAGTACGCAAGAGCCTTGGGCCCGCTGTTGCGTAGGCAGGGCGTAACACCAGGAGCAGAGCACAGGGAGCTAGGTGGAGCCAACAGAAGTCTATAGTCTTGATAAGCGATGACTGATGTGTTTATATAAAAATAGTTAAGTGTTTCTTTGAAGTTAATTTAAGTCTAAGTGTTAGAATGTAAGTGTAAGACTATAAGTGTTAGAATGTAAGTGTAAGACTATAAGTGTTAGAATGTAAGTGTAAGACTATAAGTGTTAGAATGTAAGTGTAAGACTATAAGTGTTAGAATGTAAGTGTAAGACTATAAGTGTTAGAATGTAAGTGTAAGACTATAAGTGTTAGAATGTAAGTGTAAGACTATAAGTGTTAGAATGTAAGTGTAAGACTATAAGTGTTAGAATGTAAGTGTAAGACTATAAGTGTTAGAATGTAAGTGTAAGACTATAAGTGTTAGAATGTAAGTGTAAGACTATAAGTGTTAGAATGTAAGTGTAAGACTAAAAGTGTTAGAATGTAAGTGTAAGACTATAAGTGTTAGAATGTAAGTGTAAGACTATAAGTGTTAGAATGTAAGTGTAAGACTATAAGTGTTAGAATGTAAGTGTAAGACTATAAGTGTTAGAATGTAAGTGTAAGACTATAAGTGTTAGAATGTAAGTGTAAGACTATAAGTGTTAGAATGTAAGTGTAAGACTATAAGTGTTAGAATGTAAGTGTAAGACTATAAGTGTTAGAATGTAAGTGTAAGACTATAAGTGTTAGAATGTAAGTGTAAGACTATAAGTGTTAGAATGTAAGTGTAAGAAAGAATGCTTCCGTTTCAGCAACAAGTCATGGAATACTTGTCCTCTCTGTCTGTGTCAAGTCCATGTTTTAAGTGTCAAGTGTGCAGTGCTGGATTTACCTATAAGCTATAGCTTAAGGCCACCGATTTCTTGGGAGCCCCTACCCCCCCCCCTCAAAAAAAAATTGTTTGAGTTAGCCATAGTCATACATACTTTAATATTTTAGATTGGCGCAACACTTATTGAATTAAAAGACATGAGAGCTCTGGAGACCATAGGTCAGCTTCGTAATGTATCTTACAGGCAAACGTGGCTCAGCAATTGACTGTAGACCAGTCACTTGGAGTCGTGAGATGGTAGATGTGGAGTCGTGAGATGGTAGATGTGGAGTCGTGAGATGGTAGATGTGGAGTTGTGAGATGGTAGATGTGGAGTCGTGAGATGGTAGATGTGGAGTGAGATGGTAGATGTAGAGTGAGATAGTAGATGTGGAGTCGTGACATGGTAGATGTGGAGTCGTGAGATGGTAGATGTGGAGTCGTGAGATGGTAGATGTAGAGTGAGATGGTAGATGTGGAGTCGTGAGATGGTAGATGTGGAGTCGTGAGATGGTAGATGTGGAGTCGTGAGATGGTAGATGTGGAGTCGTGAGATGGTAGATGTGGAGTCGTGAGATGGTAGATGTGGAGTCGTGAGATGGTAGATGTGGAGTCGTGAGATGGTAGATGTGGAGTCGTGAGATGGTAGATGTGGAGTCGTGAGATGGTAGATGTGGAGTCGTGAGATGGTAGATGTGGAGTCGTGAGATGGTAGATGTAGAGTGAGATGGTAGACGTAGAGTGACATGGTAGATGTGGGGTCGTGAGATGGTAGATGTGGAGTCGTGAGATGGTAGTTGTAGAGTGAGATGGTAGATGTGGAGTCGTGAGATGGTAGATGTGGAGTCGTGAGATGGTAGATGTGGAGTCGTGAGATGGTAGATGTGGAGTCGTGAGATGGTAGATGTGGAGTCGTGAGATGGTAGATGTAGAGTGAGATGGTAGATGTGGAGTCGTGAGATGGTAGATGTGGAGTCGTGAGATGGTAGATGTGGAGTCGTGAGATGGTAGATGTAGAGTGAGATGGTAGATGTGGAGTCGTGAGATGGTAGATGTGAAGTCGTGAGATGGTATATGTGTAGTCGTGAGATGGTAGATGTGGAGTCGTGAGATGGTAGATGTGGAGTCGTGAGATGGTAGATGTGGAGTCGTGAGATGGTAGATGTGGAGTCGTGAGATGGTAGATGTGGGGTCGTGAGATGGTAGATGTGGAGTCGTGAGATGGTAGATGTGAAGTCGTGAGATGGTAGATGTGGAGTCGTGAGATGGTAGATGTGAAGTCGTGAGATGGTAGATGTGGAGTCGTGAGATGGTAGATGTGGAGTCGTGAGATGGTAGATGTGGGGTCGTGAGATGGTAGATGTGGAGTCGTGAGATGGTAGATGTGAAGTCGTGACATGGTAGATGTGGAGTCGTGAGATGGTAGATGTGAAGTCGTGAGATGGTAGATGTAGAGTGAGATGGTAGATGTGGAGTAGTGAGATGGTAGATGTGGAGTCGTCTGATACTAATGATGGGTGGGAAGGGGTTAATTAAAATCAATTGTTGAGAACTTAGTCATGTCTGACTGTACTCTGACTCCTGGGAATATTAATTGAAACTTTGCTTTTTTCGATTTAGAAGGTATGGAAGGCATTGACGTGTGTGATGTGAGTGCGTGCAAGATTAGGCTGTGTAAGATTAGGCTGTGTAAGATTAGGCTGTGTAAGATTAGGCTGTGTAAGATTAGGCTGTTTAAGATTAGGCTGTGTAAGATTAGGCTGTGTAAGATTATGCTGTGTAAGATTAGACTGTGTAAGATTAGGCTTTGTAAGATTAGGCTGTGTAAGATTAGGTTGTGTAAGATTAGGTTTGTAAGATTAGGTTTGTAAGATTAGGTTTGTAAGATTAGGTTGTGTAATATTAGGTTTTGTAGGATTAGGTTTTGTAAGATTAGGTTGTGTAAGATTAGCTTTTGTAAGATTAGGTTGTGTAAGATTAGGCTGTGTAAGATTTGGCTGTGAAAGATATGACGTCACAAAGCTTTGCGTCCCGCCCCCCTCCTCCATAAAAAGCCGTATTTTCTATTTGAAAATGAGCAAGTTTCAAATCACTTTTTTGTCATTTAAGTATGTCACTGTATTTAGTGTAAGTCTGCACTCTAATATCGTTACACTCATGAAGCCATGTAAAACGTCGTCAAATAAATTGTAAGCAATCAAATATTTAAATGGAACTTTCATTTAAAATTGCACGTTTTGATCTGACGTCACATTTCTTAAACACCCCCTCCCCTCGACACACATCGTCACAAATGTATGACCCCCTCCCCAGGTGCGTGACGTCATTTATGGACGGCCCCTTAGTTTAAGGTGTGTAAGATTAGTGTGTATAAGACAAAGCCTTATGTTTGAGACCAGGCGTAGCCCAATAATTTGACCCCATTGATATCAAGAAACAAACAACTCTTCCCTGGCTGAAATAAGAAATGATTTTAAAAATCCAAGGGATCTAACTGCACGATTTCATACCGAGACGATACCGTTGGTCACCCCCACCTCCACTCTGGGGAGTGCCCCCGCCCCACCCCCCACTGGGCCTAGATGTTGAGACACTGAATGAACGTGGGCATGTTTACTTGGACCCGCCATTTATACCACCTTCCATAAGATACATACAACTCTTGTCTTTATTTGGACCCAACATTGGACCCACCATTGGACCCACCATAGGACACACCATTGGACACACCATTGTTATCACCTTCCAAAAAGTTCCTCATTTCTGATACTGGAAAACGCCATATCTTATGAAGTGATCATACTATTTTTAGACAGTTTGGTTAAAAACAATGTTTTTAAACATAAATTTCAGGTTACAATATATTTGCAAAATGTTTGTTATATATAAAAAAATTAATAGTTCTAACAGAATACCTGGATATTCTATAAAAAGAATTCAGTCACATGACACATTGACACATGACGTATTGAGACATGACAACGCAGAGAAACCTATTAACTACACTGGGCCAGTGGCCTAGCTAGGAGGGCGGTGGGGGCGGTCCGCCCCGGGCGTCACTCATTTAGGGGCGGCATTTTTGGGCATTTGAAAAGTACAACCATTTCCGACAACAACCCCTTTTCTTTTGAAGGGGGAAAACCAAGGTGAAACACAAATATTCGTAATTTCGCGTCTTAATTAACGGTTTATTTAACGTATTCGCACAACATTTGTTTGATTATACAGTGGATATTATAACTAACGCAAAACTTTTCAAAATTTTTTAATCGCTCAAAAAACGTATCCATTTGTTTGGAAAACTAAGCGGTATTAGTCACAGATGACGCTTTTATAAGAAAACTACCACACACACAAAAAAAAATAAAAAAAATCGCCGCTGGGCCGAAAAATGTGTGCTATTAATATCGCCACGACAGTTTTTACGTGGAATTTCGACATTCGCAGAATGATGCGCGAACAAGAACCTACCTACAAGGCATGGTGGTTCAAATATTGAGTTTAACTTTCAAGTAAAAATTTATATTACCGTTTCAGTTTTCAGCAAATTATTGTAAGGTAAATTATTAAAAATTAAATTTATCTTGTTTTTATTGCATTAAAGTAGCACAAATAATTTGTGGTTTTCATTAAAATACCGTTATTTATCTAGCATGTTACGCCTATCCAATTAAAGTAATAGTAATGTGTAAATAATTTGAATTCGTTTATTTTTGGAAAATGATTAAGATTTATGACAAGAATATGTAAATATTCAAATTTCTCTGTCAATCAACACCACAATAGGCATAATAATTTCGAAAAAGACATACTATAAACTTTCAATAGTCTTGGAAAAATTGACATCTGAAGAAGTAACTAGGAAACCGAGATAAGATGCTGGAATTTTACATAATTCATTGCAGTCTTTTTCTCTTCTATGTTATCTCAATTAATGGGAACCCGTCATTTTTTAAAATTAATGCAAAGCCATTGCATCGAACAAAGAGATGTGCTAATACAAAATGCTGTTATATCAGCCAAACAATTTGTGAAGAGATGGAGATATCAACTGAACGCCTAGTTAGAAGGAGAAAAAATATGAGTAGGGAACATTGAGAAGACGTGGTTCAATCTTTAAAACAAGAAGTACAACGAGAAATGTTTTTATCCGTGGATGGAATTATAAAATAAAATAAAATAATGCTTTGATGAGTTGCATGTCCTTGCAAGAAAATATTCGTATATAATACCATGTAACCTACTAAATGAAACATTTGAAGATCAAATAAATTATTTTATTGACATTGACAGTCCAATATTGAAAGAAAAAGGATCCAGGTTTTTATGGCTGTACCTACACTACAAGAAGAGGCATTATGTTAGAAGAACGGGGGAAAAGGCACCCTTGATCTATCAAAATTTATTCAACAGTATAGATTAGAAAATTCTGTACCCAACATTGTAATTTTGCTGTGAATTTTTTCAACTATTGCTATCAGTGTCACTAGTTGTGAAAGGAGCTGCTCCAAACTGAAGTTGATAAAAAATTATCTTCGTTCCACGATGAGCGATTAAAGACAACAAAATCTTGCAATACTGTCCGTAGAACATGATATTACAAAGAATTTTAATTTTGATAGCATAATACACAATTTTTCTATTATGAAAGTTAGGAAAATAAATGTATAAATATGTTTACATACTAATGTACAGAGGCGTAACTGGGTTTTTGACGCCCTTGGCTAATTTATTTTTGGCGCCTTTTATTTAAATAAAAATTTTAAAAATTAGAGATTTAGCGGCTCCCTTTTGAACTGGCGCAGGCCGGTGCCCTTCGCAACTGCCCCAATGCCAAGCCATTGTTACGCCACTGCTAATGTATACAATTTCTTTGTTTGTAAAAAAAAATATCTATTTGTAAATACAAAATAAAAGAATAGTAATTGGTAATGTTTTTGTTTTTTTGGGGGTGTAAATTTGGAATATGTTTTGTCTCATGGGTTGGGGGGGGGGACCTGCGACCTCAGTAAATTTCTTGTGGCCTTTAAAAAAAGTATATTGTATTTTTATAAATGTGTATTTATAGGTATATAATCTTATGCGGCCTCTGTTATTACTGCTTACATAAATATGGCATGCAATGGTAAACATGTTCCCCACCTTTACTTCGTTTCAATTTTAATTATTTACTCATGTTTATTAAATTTTAAAAACCATAATATAATCAACAAAGTGGCCGTCAATAAATGAAGCACGCTTTTTTGGTTGATTTTTCATCCCCCCCCCCTCGTCACACGTCGTCACAAAAACGTTGACCCTTTCTTTAATAAGACGTCACAAAGCTTTGACCCCCCACCCCCACCCCCAATAAAAGCCGTATTTCCTGTTTGAAAATGAGCATGTTTCAAATTAAATGTTTGCCATTTAGGTATGTTTTAGTGTAGTGCTGCATTCTTATATCATAACACGCGTTTTACATAAACGTCATTAAATAAAGTGTCAGTAATCAAATATTTAAGTGGAAATTTATTTAAATTTGTGCAATTCGCCGCGACGTCCCATTTCTTAAACACCCCCCCCTTCGTCACACATCGTCACAAACGTATGTGACTCCCTCCCACCCCCCAGGTGCGTGACGTCATTTATGGACGGCCCCTAAAAAGGGCGGCAAATTGGAGACCACCCCGGGCGGCAAAAGTTCTAGCTACGCCACTGTACTGGGCATGTGCTGATTGGCCACTGTACTGGGCATGTGCTGATTGGCCACTGTACTGGGCATGTGCTGATTGGCCACTGTACTGGGCATGTGCTGATTGGCCACTGTACTGGGCATGTGTGCTGATTGGCCACTGTACTGGGCATGTGCTGATTGGCCACTGTACTGGGCATGTGCTGATTGGCCACTGTACTGGGCATGTGCTGATTGGCCACTGTACTGGGCATGTGCTGATTGGCCACTGTACTGGGCATGTGCTGATTGGCCACTGTACTGGGCATGTGCTGATTGGCCACTGTACTGGGCATGTGCTGATTGGCCACTGTACTGGGCATGTGCTGATTGGTTAGTTTTAAAATTCATGAAAGAGTTGGTAAAATTTCCTGTCTGTTGCGACACAAATTCCCCATAAAGACTTGGACTCATCCCAATCATTCGCCACTCCTACTTGGGACATCGTGGGATTTCTTTGTTGACGTCACCAACATCCAACATTTCTCCAAGTCAAAAGTTGGTCTACATTCTCACACCATTCAGGCCAATGACTAGTTGTTTCCTTATCAGTTCTTACATAGATCAGGGGGTGGGCAAACTTTTACTACGGAGGGCCGCATTGAAAACTTTATTGTTATAAGAAGGCCGCATTGAAAACTTTATTGTTATAGGAGGGCCGCATGTTTATTGTGTCTACTTCAATTAAAATTTACAACGTCTAAAAATATGAATTAATGATTATACCCATGTACTTAATGATTATACCCATGTACTTAATGATTATACCCATGTAATTAATGATTAAACCCATGTACTTTGTCATTTTTTTTCCCATTCACATTCTATTTCACATGCTCATTATATTTTAAAATACGAACTTAAACAGTTTCTAATTTGATAATAAGATTTGACTATTCATATTTAGTTCTACAAAGTTTATTGTTACCTGTCATAATAACTTTGAAGCAAAGGGAAATGGCAAAAGCAGCACCAAATTGGCTTCGGTTGCAGCATCTTGTATTGAAGACTGTTTGGTGAAAGCATTTTGCTGCTTCTTTAATTTATTAACCAATTCCTGGCAATTCCTTTTTCTCTCTTCGTCCGTTAAATTGTGCCCAAAATCTAAATGTTTCGTTTGGTGGTGTCTTTTTAAGTTGTACTCCTTAAAGACACTCACACACTCATGGCACAGCAAGCTTTGCTCCCAACGCTCATGAAGTTTATTTAACGTCCATTAGTCATTAAAAACACGACTGGTAAAATCAACGTCTATTCACATGTAAATTACAATTTTTACAAAACCACCAACATGTAAATCGTAAACAAAAGCAACTTCCTGTTGAGGTTAAGAGCAATTTCGAATAAAAATGTTACCAATTAATGACTAATGATCCTTTATCGGTTCTAGAGCCATAAAACCGATTAAATATTCCTAGATTCGAATCAAATACTCGGAATAAAATTTTAAAAATATAGCGAAAATTCTAAACGAAGAAAATTAAAAACGAAATAAGATCGCAACATGTACATGCCAACGGGCCGCATAACATACTCTGGTGGGCCGCACACGGCCCATGGGCCGTAGTTTGCCCACCCCTGGCCCTAGATCATTGGACCCCATCCCCCGGAGACATAAAGTTTGAGGACCACTGGCCTAGAAGACACTTCGAAGATATGGTAATAATAAATCAAGAGGAACTAGGAGAGGGGAGGAAGGGGTGGTGCATTCGCTCTCAATCCCCCACCACACCCCACCCCACCAGAACCCCTCCCCCTCCTTTTACAAGTGAAAATGGCTGCCAACATTTGGGAGTGACGGTCTGTTGTTAAAATTTCGTGTCATCTCAACAAAATTTAAGGACGCTCCAGTCAGAGACGTATGTCAAAGTGTCCTCACGAGTCCTAGGGTCAAAGGTTACTTCCAAAACCAAATCTGGTTTCACCTCAT
Organism: Ampullaceana balthica; assembly: GCA_944989445.1. Taxonomy (NCBI): domain Eukaryota; kingdom Metazoa; phylum Mollusca; class Gastropoda; family Lymnaeidae; genus Ampullaceana; species Ampullaceana balthica. The sequence goes on from CALYLW010000425.1 coordinate 70,029, forward strand.
TCACTTTTCTTAAAATTAAACAGTGAAGGTTAAACTGACCTTGGCTTAGCACCGCACGACTCATGTCCACCAGGGTGACCACCACACGACTCATGTCCACCAGGGTGATCACCACACGACTCATGTCCACCAGGGTGCTGAACCTATTTTAAAAACAACCATACATCCAGCCTGTGTGTCTCTATGAAGACATTCGTCTCTAACACTGACAGGTGTCAAACTGTGTGTCTCTATGAAGACATTCGTCTCTAACACTGACAGGTGTCAAACTGTGTCTCTATGAAGACATTCGTCTCTAACACTGACAGGTGTCAAACTGTGTGTCTCTATGAAGACATTCGTCTCTAACACTGACAGGTGTCAAACTGTGTGTCTCTATGAAGACATTCGTCTCTAACACTGACAGGTGTCAAACTGTGTGTCTCTATGAAGACATTCGTCTCTAACACTGACATGTGTCAAACTGTGTGTCTCTATGAAGACATTCGTCTCTAACACTGACAGGTGTCAAACTGTGTCTCTATGAAGACATTCGTCTCTAACACTGACAGGTGTCAAACTGTGTCTCTATGAAGACATTCGTCTCTAACACTGACAGGTGTCAAACTGTGTGTCTCTATGAAGACATTCGTCTCTAACACTGACAGGTGTCAAACTGTGTCTCTATGAAGACATTCGTCTCTAACACTGACAGGTGTCAAACTGTGTGTCTCTATGAAGACATTCGTCTCTAACACTGACTGGTGTCAAACTGTGTCTCTATGAAGACATTCGTCTCTAACACTGACTGGTGTCAAACTGTGTCTCTATGAAGACATTCGTCTCTAACACTGACAGGTGTCAAACTGTGTGTCTCTATGAAGACATTCGTCTATAACACTGACAGGTGTCAAACTGTGTCTCTATGAAGACATTCGTCTCTAACACTGACAGGTGTCAAACTGTGTGTCTCTATGAAGACATTCGTCTCTAACACTGACAGGTGTCAAACTGTGTGTCTCTATGAAGACATTGGTCTCTAACACTGACAGGTGTCAAACTGTGTCTCTATGAAGACATTCGTCTCTAACACTGACAGGTGTCAAACTGTGTGTCTCTATGAAGACATTCGTCTCTAACACTGACAGGTGTCAAACTGTGTGTCTCTATGAAGACATTGGTCTCTAACACTGACAGGTGTCAAACTGTGTCTCTATGAAGACATTCGTCTCTAACACTGACAGGTGTCAAACTGTGTGTCTCTATGAAGACATTCGTCTCTAACACTGACAGGTGTCAAACTGTGTGTCTCTATGAAGACATCTCTAACACTGACAGGTGTCATCAAACTGTGTGTCTCTATGAAGACATTCGTCTCTAACACTGACAGGTTTCAAACTGTGTGTCTCTATGAAGACATTCGTCTCTAACACTGACAGGTGTCAAACTGTGTCTCTATGAAGACATTCGTCTCTAACACTGACAGGTGTCAAACTGTGTCTCTATGAAGACATTCGTCTCTAACAGTCAAACTGTGTGTCTCTATGAAGACATTCGTCTCTAACACTGACAGGTGTCAAACTGTGTGTCTCCATGAAGACATTCGTCTCTAACACTGACAGGTGTCAAACTGTGTGTCTCTATGAAGACATTCGTCTCTAACACTGACAGGTGTCAAACTGTGTGTCTCTATGAAGACATTCGTCTCTAACACTGACAGGTGTCAAACTGTGTGTCTCCATGAAGACATTCGTCTCTAACACTGACAGGTGTCAAACTGTGTGTCTCTATGAAGACATTCGTCTCTAACACTGACAGGTGTCAAACTGTGTGTCTCTATGAAGACATTCGTCTCTAACACTGACAGGTGTCAAACTGTGTGTCTCCATGAAGACATTCGTCTCTAACACTGACAGGTGTCAAACTGTGTGTCTCTATGAAGACATTCGTCTCTAACACTGACAGGTGTCAAACTGTGTGTCTCTATGAAGACATTCGTCTCTAACACTGACAGGTGTCAAACTGTGTGTCTCTATGAAGACATTCGTCTCTAACACTGACAGGTGTCAAACTGTGTGTCTCTATGAAGACATTCGTCTCTAACACTGACAGGTGTCAAACTGTGTGTCTCTATGAAGACATTCGTCTCTAACACTGACAGGTGTCAAACTGTGTGTCTCCATGAAGACATTCGTCTCTAACACTGACAGGTGTCAAACTGTGTGTCTCTATGAAGACATTCGTCTCTAACACTGACAGGTGTCAAACTGTGTGTCTCTATGAAGACATTCGTCTCTAACACTGACAGGTGTCAAACTGTGTGTCTCCATGAAGACATTCGTCTCTAACACTGACAGGTGTCAAACTGTGTGTCTCCATGAAGACATTCGTCTCTAACACTGACAGGTGTCAAACTGTGTGTCTCTATGAAGACATTCGTCTCTAACACTGACAGGTGTCAAACTGTGTGTCTCTATGAAGACATTCGTCTCTAACACTGACAGGTGTCAAACTGTGTGTCTCTATGAAGACATTCGTCTCTAACACTGACAGGTGTCAAACTGTGTGTCTCTATGAAGACATTCGTCTCTAACACTGACAGGTGTCAAACTGTGTGTCTCCATGAAGACATTCGTCTCTAACACTGACAGGTGTCAAACTGTGTGTCTCCATGAAGACATTCGTCTCTAACACTGACAGGTGTCAAACTGTGTGTCTCTATGAAGACATTCGTCTCTAACACTGACAGGTGTCAAACTGTGTCTCCATGAAGACATTCGTCTCTAACACTGACAGGTGTCAAACTGTGTCTCTATGAAGACATTCGTCTCTAACACTGACAGGTGTCAAACTGTGTCTCTATGAAGACATTCGTCTCTAACACTGACAGGTGTCAAACTGTGTCTCTATGAAGACATTCGTCTCTAACACTGACAGGTGTCAAACTGTGTGCCTCTATGAAGACATCTCTAACACTGACAGGTGTCAAACTGTGTGTCTCCATGAAGACATTCGTCTCTAACACTGACAGGTGTCAAACTGTGTGTCTCTATGAAGACATTCGTCTCTAACACTGACAGGTGTCAAACTGTGTGTCTCCATGAAGACATTCGTCTCTAACACTGACAGGTGTCAAACTGTGTGTCTCTATGAAGACATTCGTCTCTAACACTGACAGGTGTCTAACTGTGTCTCTATGAAGACATTCGTCTCTAACACTGACAGGTGTCAAACTGTGTGTCTCTATGAAGACATTCGTCTCTAAAACTGACAAGTGTCAAACTGTGTGTCTCTATGAAGACATTCGTCTCTAACACTGACAGGTGTCAAACTGTGTGTCTCTATGAAGACATTCGTCTCTAACACTGACAGGTGTCAAACTGTGTGTCTCTATGAAGACATTCGTCTCTAACACTGACAGGTGTCAAACTGTGTGTCTCTATGAAGACATTCGTCTCTAACACTGACAGGTGTCAAACTGTGTGTCTCTATGAAGACATTCGTCTATAACACTGACAGGTGTCAAACTGTGTGTCTCCATGAAGACATTCGTCTCTAACACTGACAGGTGTCAAACTGTGTGTCTCTATGAAGACATTCGTCTCTAACACTGACAGGTGTCAAACTGTGTGTCTCCATGAAGACATTCGTCTCTAACACTGACAGGTGTCAAACTGTGTGTCTCTATGAAGACATTCGTCTCTAACACTGACAGGTGTCAAACTGTGTGTCTCTATGAAGACATTCGTCTCTAACACTGACAGGTGTCAAACTGTGTGTCTCTATGAAGACATTCGTCTATAACACTGACAGGTGTCAAACTGTGTGTCTCCATGAAGACATTCGTCTCTAACACTGACAGGTGTCAAACTGTGTGTCTCTATGAAGACATTCGTCTCTAACACTGACAGGTGTCTAACTGTGTCTCTATGAAGACATTCGTCTCTAACACTGACAGGTGTCAAACTGTGTGTCTCTATGAAGACATTCGTCTCTAAAACTGACAGGTGTCAAACTGTGTGTCTCTATGAAGACATTCGTCTCTAAAACTGACAGGTGTCAAACTGTGTGTCTCTATGAAGACATTCGTCTCTAACACTGACAGGTGTCAAACTGTGTCTCTATGAAGACATTCGTCTCTAACACTGACAGGTGTCAAACTGTGTCTCTATGAAGACATTCGTCTCTAACACTGACAGGTGTCAAACTGTGTGTCTCTATGAAGACATTCGTCTCTAACACTGACAGGTGTCTAACTGTGTCTCTATGAAGACATTCGTCTATAACACTGACAGGTGTCAAACTGTGTCTCTATGAAGACATTCGTCTCTAACACTGACAGGTGTCAAACTGTGTGTCTCTATGAAGACATTCGTCTCTAACACTGACAGGTGTCTAACTGTGTCTCTATGAAGACATTCGTCTATAACACTGACAGGTGTCAAACTGTGTGTCTCTATGAAGACATTCGTCTCTAACACTGACAGGTGTCAAACTGTGTGTCTCTATGAAGACATTCGTCTCTAACACTGACAGGTGTCAAACTGTGTGTCTCTATGAAGACATTCGTCTCTAACACTGACAGGTGTCAAACTGTGTGTCTCTATGAAGACATCTCTAACACTGACAGGTGTCAAACTGTGTCTCTATGAAGACATTCGTCTCTAACACTGACAGGTGTCAAACTGTGTCTCTATGAAGACATTCGTCTCTAACACTGACAGGTGTCAAACTGTGTGTCTCTATGAAGACATTCGTCTCTAACACTGACAGGTGTCTAACTGTGTCTCTATGAAGACATTCGTCTATAACACTGACAGGTGTCAAACTGTGTCTCTATGAAGACATTCGTCTCTAACACTGACAGGTGTCAAACTGTGTGTCTCTATGAAGACATTCGTCTCTAACACTGACAGGTGTCAAACTGTGTCTCTATGAAGACATTCGTCTATAACACTGACAGGTGTCAAACTGTGTGTCTCTATGAAGACATTCGTCTCTAACACTGACAGGTGTCAAACTGTGTGTCTCTATGAAGACATTCGTCTCTAACACTGACAGGTGTCAAACTGTGTCTCTATGAAGACATTCGTCTCTAACACTGACAGGTGTCAAACTGTGTGTCTCTATGAAGACATTCGTCTCTAACACTGACAGGTGTCAAACTGTGTGTCTCTATGAAGACATCTCTAACACTGACAGGTGTCAAACTGTGTCTCTATGAAGACATTCGTCTCTAACACTGACAGGTGTCAAACTGTGTCTCTATGAAGACATTCGTCTCTAACACTGACAGGTGTCAAACTGTGTGTCTCTATGAAGACATTCGTCTCTAACACTGACAAGTGTCAAACTGTGTCTCTATGAAGACATTCGTCTCTAACACTGACAGGTGTCAAACTGTGTGTCTCTATGAAGACATTCGTCTCTAACACTGACAGGTGTCAAACTGTGTGTCTCCATGAAGACATTCGTCTCTAACACTGACAGGTGTCAAACTGTGTGTCTCCATGAAGACATTCGTCTCTAACACTGACAAGTGTCAAACTGTGTCTCTATGAAGACATTCGTCTCTAACACTGACAGGTGTCAAACTGTGTGTCTCTATGAAGACATTCGTCTCTAACACTGACAAGTGTCAAACTGTGTGTCTCTATGAAGACATTCGTCTCTAACACTGACAGGTGTCAAACTGTGTCTCTATGAAGACATTCGTCTCTAACACTGACAGGTGTCAAACTGTGTCTCTATGAAGACATTCGTCTCTAACACTGACAGGTGTCAAACTGTGTGTCTCTATGAAGACATTCGTCTCTAACACTGACAAGTGTCAAACTGTGTGTCTCTATGAAGACATTCGTCTCTAACACTGACAGGTGTCAAACTGTGTGTCTCTATGAAGACATTCGTCTCTAACACTGACAAGTGTCAAACTGTGTGTCTCTATGAAGACATTCGTCTCTAACACTGACAGGTGTCAAACTGTGTGTCTCCATGAAGACATTCGTCTCTAACACTGACAGGTGTCAAACTGTGTGTCTCTATGAAGACATTCGTCTCTAACACTGACAGGTGTCAAACTGTGTGTCTCTATGAAGACATTCGTCTCTAACACTGACAGGTGTCAAACTGTGTGTCTCTATGAAGACATTCGTCTCTAACACTGACAGGTGTCAAACTGTGAAACTTTAAAAGATCCGAGCGTTGGCTTGTGTCATATTTCAAGCCTCTCTCATATAATAATAATAATAATAATAATAATAATAATAATAATAATAATAATAATAATAATAATAATAATAATAATAATAATAATAATAATAATAATAATAATAATAATATCTTGTTCCCGATTGAAAATTATGAGATTTAAAAAAACAACAACATATGACGGTTTTCAAAAAAGCATGCAATCTTGAGATAATGTTTCTAGAAGATATGGTCGGGGTGACTTTGTTGTTTCCCGCTCCACACAGACCTCACTTGAAACATGGACGATCTTTAAGCACAATCTCCATGGAAAGTGCCTCTGGTATCTCCCAGTGGCGCCTCTAGGTTGGAGGCTGAGTCGCTTCAGTTACAATTTTATGTGGAGACGTTGTTAGCCAACCTTTAGAAAATTATTTTCTTTTAATATAGAAACTTCCTATTGAGAATTTAATAAAACAACCCCGTAAAAACAAAGTTTTTGGCTATAAATCCCTTATATATGAGACATAACTAAAAGTATTGATTATGTTTAAACGCGACAAATATTTATAGACTGAATCTGTCTTAACTCCCCTTTGCTTTATAACCCCGGGGTGGGGGAGAGTGGAAAGGTCTGGTCACCGATCGCTGGACCGAGCTCAGCGTGACACGTAAAATTTAAACAAAAGCACGCCGGTACTTCGATGGGTCGCGTCAACGCGTGACTGAACAATCACATGAAAAAAAACCCAGTGAAATTGAATTACATACCTCGTATAGAGATAAACTAAAAATGCATTAATTTAATTACGGTACGTTTGATCGATCTGAAATTTTAATAAGATGCATTGTTAGGTGACACGGGTTTGTGTGCCTAATTTCAGCTCGATGGCATCACGGAAAGTGGGTCATTTTTTACTTTTGTTTTTTTAGCCTTCCCGACCTACCGACGGCGAACCCAAGACAGAGAGACAGAGACGGCGGTGAAGCTAATATAAGGGATTTAAAAATGCGATAATTATAAAGCCTGAAAGATGCTTTTAATTGTAGCCGAGTGGTGGCTAAATGGATTATATTATATATGCAGCACACACACTAACTGAACAGCTAATTACACAATAAATAAATGCAGGTCGTGAGGACTATAGTTTGAAATATTTTATTTGACTACTTTCTGTTCTTAGGTACACACAGTTACTGATGTCTACCTATGACTAAGTGAATGAAGTCTACATCAGTGCTTCTCAAACTTTTTAGTATGGTGGACAGGCAGGAATTTTTGCCATTGCACCAAAGACCGGTGCACTATTTTCCCTGCACTGAATTTTTTTGCCCTTTTTTTAGAACATCTGAGGACCGCCAGCGGATGGCCCACGGACCGGCACCGGTCCGCGGACCACCACTTTGAGAAGCACTGCTCTACATGAAACACAGTGTGTAGTTTTAATCCACAGCCTATTCCCTACTGACGACTATCTCGTGCTCTCCTAAATGTTGTCACTAAATGTTGTCACTAAATGTTGTCACTAAATGTTGTCACTAAATGTTGTCACTAAATGTTGTCACTAAATGTTGTCACTAAATGTTGTATCTCTAGTCCCAAGCCATGTTCTCCGTATATACAGAGGCGGATTAAGACTGCACGGGGCCCCTGGCTGCAATTCAAACTGGGGCCCTATCCAGCCAGTGTACCTTTAGATAAAATGATTGCTAGCAGCTAATATAAGACTGTAACTTGTAAATATCTATCCAAAATGATTATTCATGAAAAAAAACGAATTCGAAGAAATAACTTTTTGCCGGTATCCTAAAATTGAGTGTAAAAGACAATTTATAAAATTAAAAAACACATGAAAAAAAAATTCACACCCTACACGGGGATCGAACCAGCCACCGCTTGCACCATATGCCTTAGTACTTCACATTCGACCACGAGAGCTCATTGAGGTTTGTCAATTTAAAATATATATATAATATTCTTTAATAATTTCTGTTATTGAGCCTATCAAATCATGTTCTTTTACTGCTAAGACTATCGTGTGGGAAAAGAGATCATTTTAATAGATAAGATTTTATTAATTTATCATATTTTCAGCAATTCATGTATACATTTGTCCACATTTATTATAAAATATGCTAAGTTTGGGGGCCCTAAATCATCGGGGGCCACTGGCTTTAGCCCATTCAGCCCCACCCCCTTAATCCGCCATAGCGTATATACTATACATAGCCAAAGGTATGTGGGTGACATACGAGATGACGTCCCTTCTGGAAGCCATACAATTTGCCACATAATTAAGTCACAATTTACGCATTTTGAGATAATCAAATTTTAATGTATTTTTTTTACTCTTTAATGATATCATTTTACTTTTTTTAGACTTTGACAAATGTGGACCTAATAACATTTTTTTTTATTATTTTCAACTTTATACAGTAGATAGGTCTAAACCAGATGTTCAATGTCCACTATTGTCCACTATTGTCCACTATTGTCCACTATTGTCCGCTATTGTCCACTATTGTCCACTATTGTCCACTATTGTCCGCTATTGTCCACTATTGTCCACTATTGTCCACTCGTTAGTTTGAATTCTACAAAAATGTGACTTAAATACTTTTATCACTAGGGTCTTCTAATATTTTTTTTTCTGGGAACGCACTAAATATTAGAAAGTAATTTAAATTTTCTTACAAATAAACGTGACTTTTAGAATCGGTACACCCGTTGTCATGCCACTGGGTCCACCCGTTGTCATGCCACTGGGTCCACCCGTTGTCACGCCACTGGGTCCACCCGTTGTCACGCCGCTGGGTCCACCCGTTGTCACGCCACTGGGTACACCCGTTGTCACGCCACTGGGTCCACCCGTTGTCACGCCACTGGGTCCACCCATTGTCACGCCACTGGGTCCACCCGTTGTCATGCCACTGGGTCCACCCGTTGTTACGCCACTGGGTACACCCGTTGTCACGCCACTGGGTCCAACCGTTGTTACGCCACTGGGTCCACCCGTTGTCACGCCACTGGTTACACCACACTTTACTTTAGACCAGTGGTCCTATCCTTTTGGGGTCCATGCACCCCTTCAGATGCCCCAAAAAGTTCATGCACCCCCTCGTGAAACTTTCAGAAAATGCATAATAAAATATGTTTATTTTAGGAACACATCAGTTTTGACCATAGGCAACACCAAAATTCAATCAAGGTATTGCAGCTGAAGGCACTCCTCAGTACTTCTCTGGTTCTCAAATCAATCAGGTCATCTTTAGCAAAGTCACTGTCATCAATGTTGTCCAAGTCACATAGAAAAGGATTGCGAATCCAAAGGTCTTTCCTAGCAATTTCTTGACAGAAATACCCATCAAAGGACTTTTGAATGTTGAAAGGTGCTCTGAAATTTCCCATTTGATTTTGTCAGGCAGTGATCCCTCAGTGCTTCCTTCTGCACCAGATATTAAAAATTCATCCAAGAGTGGAAAGTTGGTCAAGTTGGACTTTTCTAGTCGTCGTTGGAATAGTGGCAGTTTGTTTAGGAAAGCACGCAATCTCTCAGTAGCATCCATTACAGTCACAGCAGGTCCTTTGAGAGATGTGTTCAACTCATTCAAGATGGTGAAGATGTCAGCCAGGTATGCCAAGTAATAAATGCAATTTGGACAGTCAAACTTGTCAGCAAGGTCACTCTCTTTTTCTCGCAAGAAAATGGCAAGCTCCACTCTCAGTTATACTAAGCGAGAAAGTATCAGTCCCCTGGACAACCAGCACAGTGTGGTAGAGCAGAACTTCATGCTCGGAGACCACCTCCTGACAGAACAACTTGAAGAGGCAGTAGTTCAAGGCATGTGAGCGGATACAATTTACAACTTGGACTGCAGTAGAAAGAACTGACTTCAAGGTTTGGGGTAGAGTTTTGCATACCAGGGCCTGGCGATGAAGGATACAGTGTGTAGTGACAATATCTGGAACTTCTTTCTTTACCAGTGCTGAAAATCCTGACTTATTATCGAGCATGGAGGGAGCACCACCTGTGCAAATTGAAGAAATTGTTGAAGTCCAGTCAAACTGGTTTTCAGTGAAGAATGCCCTGACTAGCTGCAGCACATCAGCAGCTTTGGTAGTGGCTAGGAGTGGCTTACAAAAGAGAAATTCCTCCTTCAGCAATCCAATGAGATATCTCAGAAATACAACAATCTCACTGCATTGTGCTACATCAGTGGATTCATCCAGCTGCATGCTAACTGGAAAAGGACTGCTTCTCATCTCGCAAAAGACGAGATAAAGAATGTCTGCAGCCATGTCACTAATCCTGGAATGAATAGTGTAATTGGACAAAGGAACTCAACCTGCTTCCTCTGCTGGTGACCACATATCAGTTCCTCCATCTCCAGAGCACAAGGCTTCACCAAAGTTCTCCAATGGTGTGGGACTTCTTGTTCTTTGCAATTAGATATGCAACCTTGAATGATGCCTCCATTGCATGTTTCTGTGACAAAGAAAATCCAAGCTTGGGCAAGGTACCTGAGGTCAAGAAGCGAGCTCTCTTCTGCTTGAAGACCTCAATACGGTCCTTGGAATTGGATAGATGGACTTTCTCCGAGTGCTCTCGGAGTCTAACAGGCTTTATGTTGTCATTGTACAGGATTTTTCCACAGAGGAAGCACTGAGGCTTTTGTGTTATATATATATCTCTCTCTCTTTATTATTTATTAACGATTTTGAGGGGGTGATGACAATCGGAAAGTCGTTCCAGACACAGGCAAATTTTTAACTGACGAAGTTGATGTTTTTAATGACCGGAATTGGATGCTCAACTCAAGATTTTAGGTTTCAAATTGAAATTCAATGATGAATAATGGCTTACAATTAACGTTTTTAAGACCTTTGCAGCGTAAAGAGCAATAAAAGTGAAGGAAAAAAATCCCAACGTATACATCCTCTCAAAACAGTTAGTGGGTCACCGGAAGACATATATCTGAAGTATTTGATGACAAATTTAAATTATTTTTCGAAAACTGTGACTTAAAACACGAAATTCCGAGGAACACGTAGAGCAAACCGTTCATTTTGCAAAAAAGGTTTTTCCGTCCATTTTGGACATGCGCAAAACGATGCGCGAACGAGTAAAAAAAAACAGTTTGTATATGGGCGCCCTTTAACGTGGCATGCCTTGCTTATGGTCTACATTTTCAGATTATCAGTTTTTCTTTCTTTTTTTTCCCCTGTTTTTTTTCCTTCTTTTTTTTCTTCCTCTTTTTTTTTCTTTGAATGGTTCATGCAGCCCCTGGAACCTGCTCATGCACCCGTTGGGGGTGCATGCACCACTGGTTAGGAACCCCTGCTTTAGACCAAGTTCTACATTGGTTAATGGTATCTGTGAAATGTTTACAAATATCGCCACCGTCATCAGCAGGTGACCTTTGTCGTCTGCCGAGGAAGCTCATCATGCAACAATGTTACGTCATATTTATTGTTCCGTTCCACGATAAGGCATTCCGACCGAGGTGACGTCATGCGATGACTCACTCCAGTACTTCTACAACTACTACAAGGCTCTTGTTCTAAATTCTTTCTCTTGAAATTGTTACAAATGAACAATAAATGATGCTGGGAAAAATGGGTTGGAATTAAAATAAGAAATCGGAATTTGTTGGGTTGCTGTGGGTGATTTAAAACTACATGTTTTAAAGAAATTAAAGTGCCCAATGCGATTGGTGACCAATAAAATTGTTAGTGACCAATACTATCAGTGCCAAACAATTGATATACAAAGATATACATTCATATTTAATCCGAACGAAATAACCACCTATCCGGCTAAATATATATTTATATCATGCCATGTGGTTACACATGTTTTAAAATGCTTAAGTTTTAATCCATAGATCTAATTATATATTCATGAAATATCCACTTGTATGCTACGTATGTATCTATTTGTGTTTGTTTCATACAAACTCAGGTCCTGTGAATCATCATCCTCTAGTCAGCAATGACATTGATGATAAAGTTTATATGTATTTAAATAAGCAGATATATGAATGGTCGTCACGCCCACATACTTCCGGATGTTTTCATTGGTTACTATCTAATCTATTTTAAGCTGTATCGGTATGATGGCTGTATTTCCTAGTAGCAGAAACAAAAAGCAGATTTTCAATAATTTTGGTTTGATATTCAACAAGGAGAGGCGAATTTATTAAATAAAATATCTTCAATTGTATTAGTGGAGTAATTCTATTCGTTTTTTTTCTTTCTTCTCCACGCAACAGTTCAATAATAAAACATTATGCTTTACAAAGAGAAACTTTTACAGACGTAATAAGGATATGAAACTGAAATGCTACCTCACTTTGGTGAGACCTGTACTAGAATATGCATCTTCTGTATGGGACCCATCAACCAAAGAAAATGCTGATAAACTGGAACAAATTAAAAAAATAGCTGCCAAATTCATTCCTGGAGAATATTCCAAGCTGACAAGAATAACACCATTAGTTAAATCATTAAATCTTGAAACACTAGAGTCTAGAGGATAGAAGAACCAAGAGTAAAGTAGTAATAATACATAAAGCAATTAATTATAATTTGGAATTACAACCCCCAATCAGAATTTCTCCAATCTCGCCTCATACTGTTCCCGTGAAAATATTGGCAATGATCATGTATTGCAAAGTTTAACGTATAAAATTTAGTTGTTAAGTGTTTATTTGTGTTTGGACTCAATCTCTTTTTAAATCCCTTATATTAACTTCACCGCCGTCTCTCTCTGTCTGTCTGTCTCTCTCTCTGTCTCTCTCTCATCATCTCATGGGCTCGGCGGGCGGAAAAACAAAAGTCGAAAATGACCCACTTCCAATGATCCGATCGAACTGAAATTTCGCACACGGACCCGTCTTACCTAACAATGCATCGTATCAAAATTTCAGATCGATCGAACGTACCGTAATTAAATTAATGCATTTTTAGTTTATCCTTATATGAGGTATGTAATTTTAATTCACGATTTGTTATTGTTTTTTTGCCACGTGAAAGTTTGAGCATTGAGGCGACCCAACGAAACGACGGTGCGCTTTTGTTTACATTTTACGTGTCACTCTGAGCTCGGTCAAGCGAATCGATGACCAGACTTTTCCCCTCTCCCCCCACCCACCCCTCACTAGGGTTATGATGCAAAGTTGAGTTAAGACAGATTCAGTCTGTAAATGTTTGAATATAATCAATACTTTTAGTTATGTCTCATCTATAAGGGATTTATAGTCAAAAACTTTGTTTTTACGGGGTTGTTTAATTAAATCCCTTATATTAACTTCACCGGCGTCTCTCTCTCTCTCTCTCTCTCTCTCTGTCTGTCTGTCTTGGGCTCGGCGGGCGGAAAAACAGAAGTAAAAAATGACCCACTTCCCATGATCCGATCAAACTGAAATTTGGCACACGGACCCGTCGAACCTAACAATGCATCGTATCAAAATTTCAGATCGATCGAACGTACCGTAATTAAATTAATGCATTTTTAGTTTATCCTTATATGAGGTATGTAATTCAAAATTCACTGTTTGTTATTGTTTTTTTTCTTCCAGTTTCACGTGAGTTTGAGTTGACGCCGACCGTCGTGTTGACGCCGACCGTCGTGCCGACACCCCCTCACATCCCACCCCCATTTATTAAAGACAAGGGACATCACTCGGTGTCAGTCTGTAAATGTTTGAAAATAATCAATACTGTTAGTTATGTCTCATATATAAGGGATTTATAGTCAAAAACTTTGTTTTTACGGGTTTGTTTTATTATTAAATCCCTTATATTAACTTCACCGGCGTCTCTCTCTCTCTGTCTTGGGCTCGGCGGGCGGAAAAACAGAAGTCAAAAATGACCCACTTCCAATGATTCGATCGAACTGAAATTTGGCACACGGACCCGTCTTACCTAACAATGCATCGTATCAAAATTTCAGATCGATCGAACGTACCGTAATTAAATAAATGCATTTTTAGTTTATCCTTATATGAGGTATGTAATTTAAATTCACGATTTGTTATTGTTTTTTTGCCACGTGAAAGTTTGAGCATTGAGGCGACCCAACGAAACGACGGTGCGCTTTTGTTTACATTTTACGTGTCACTCTGAGCTCGATCAAGCGAATCGGTGACCAGACTTTTCCCCTCTCCCCCTCCCACCCACCTCTCCCCCCCTAGGGTTATGAAGCAAACTTGGGTTAAGACAGATTCAGTCTGTAAATGTTTGAAAATAATCAATACTGTTAGTTATGTCTCATATATAAGGGATTTATAGTCAAAAACTTTGTTTTTACGGGTTTGTTTTATGAATTAGTAAAATACATGAATGTTCGCATTAACCCTTTATTGCCCAGGTTTGACATTTGAAATTGTTTTACTTTATAAAATGGTCATCTTATCTACGACACAGTACACACAACTGGTTGACAAAACGTTTGTCTTGCAATGGTGATATGACTCATGCCGGCTGGCGGCTGGTCTACCTTTGACACAGAAACATATGCTATTGTCAACAAACCAAAGAGATACGGGAACATCGCACATGTTTTATTGTTTTAAAAAATTGACAGATGGGTGAGGAAGCTCCTCGCCGGTTCCACGTGAAACGTGTTTTCTTGAATGCGTCGCAGCCGGGGTGTGAGGCGATGGGTTTTAGTGTTATAAAGGGAAGTGGTGTAGAGTAAACATTCCCCAGCCCCACTTCCGTATAAACTTAAGGCTTTGAATGGACAATTGGGGGATGTGTGCTGAATTAGGGGGGGGGGTAAAGTCATTTGCGTTCTGCAATACAGACCACAAGGTGAACTATTTACCCACATTCATTTGAAATTAACATATAACTCCATATCACAAAGGAGAACAAAGTATCCACAACTGTTGTTAACGCCCGATGACTGAGGAAACTGTAAGACAATGTAAGACTAGAAAATTGGGGGAGCCATCAACTTGTGTGAACGCCCCATGAAGGCAGGAAACTGTAAGACAATGTAAGACTAGAAAATTGGGGGAGCCATCAACTTGTGTGAACGCCCCATGAAGGCAGGAAACTGTAAGACAATGTAAGACTAGAAAATTGGGAGAGCCATCAACTTGTGTGAACGCCCCATGAAGGCAGGAAACTGTAAGACAATGTAAGACTAGAAAATTGGGGGAGCCATCAACTTGTGTGAACGCCCCATGAAGGCAGGAAACTGTAAGACAATGTAAGACTGTAAAATTGGGGGAGCCTTCAACTTGTGTGAACGCCCCAGGACTGGGGGAAACTTTGGCACAATGTAAGACTAGATAGTTAAGTCAGCTGTCGACTTATCATTGAAGTATCATTGAAGTATTATTGAAGTATCATTGAAGTATCATTGAAGCATCATTGGAATATCATTGAAGTATGATTGAAGTATCATTGCAGTATCTTGTCTTACAGCTCATCATAACATCCACAACTGGCATACTGACACCGTCCCACCCCCAACCACTACCACTGACAGTGTCCATTAACCCTACAACCTAGATGTTTACCTTTTTGGGACTGTTAAAATTAGAAGACCTCATTGTTATGCGTAACTCACAAGTCACGACCCCAAATAAATTATGTAGGAATCCAGTTGGACTACGTCACACCTCCCCCCGGCTCAATCCCCCCCCCCACACACACACATCCCCATAAAATATCAACGTAAGTTTTGGGTTAGAAACTCTTGACGGTTATTGAAAGCCAATGTGAAGACCCCCCCCCTCCACCCCCACTCCCCTAAACCGTACAATGCCGCCACTAGCGCGCACATACACTCTCTCCGGCCAGCGGGAGTAGCTCATAAATGATCTCATGGCTTTCACCCAATCGCATCTCAGCATTTATTTATCTGTGACTTCATCTATTTTTAGACGAATGACGTAGGAGAGCGTTGGTATAAAGGAGCGCTGGGCTCGTCCCTTGTTGCGTGTTCTGTTGAGCGCTAAGCAAGTGACCGTCCTGCAAGCATCTCAATCTCAGTGGATAAAATAGGAATACATTATTTAGAAAAAAAGCCATTTCCAATAGGTACACACTGGACCTTAATTTTTTAATTTGATACATATCTTAACAAGAATATAAATATATATTTTAAAAGTTTTATTATTTTTGATTTTTAGCGCTTGTTACTATTAATAACATTTTGTGAACTTACATAACATTCTTACGACATAATGAGATATCGAAACAATTATTCACAGTAATATTACAATTAAAGAAGTGGTGATTACAATTAAAGAAGTGGTGATTACAATTAAAGAAGTGGTGATTATAATTATATTTTAAAAACGAGTTTAAACTATTCAATAAGATTATTTTCAAATTTTTTTCAATACTTTTTTTCCAAACCAAAAATTGTTATTGTCTAAACAAGATTTAGGTTAAAATCGCCGACGAGAACTGGAAGTTAGGCCAAAATGGTTGCCATAGAAATCTCCAAAGTTGTTGTGGTGACAATCAATGTCATCTTCATGGTAAGTCTTCGAATTTTTATTTTAAAAAAATAATTACCTTGTCTTATTAAATGGCAGTCTCAAGTCTCAACTGTTTTATTTCATGTGAGTCATAACGTCGTTTGGGGTAGAGAGAGAGAGAGAGAGAGAGAGAGAGAGAGGAGAGAGAGAGAGAGAGAGAGAGAGAGAGAGAGAGAGAGAGAGAGAGGAGAGGGAGAGAGAGAGAGAGAGAGAGAGAGAGAGAGAGAGAGGGAGAGAGAGAGAGAGAGAGAGAGAGAGAGAGAGAGAGAGAGAGAGAGAGAGAGAGAGAATTTTTTTTAAAATGTGTTGCGAATAAACAATATAAAGTTACATCTCACCTCCTCAAGAAGAGAACTTTAAAAAATGTGAATTATATTTCTGTACCTAACGAGTTGCATACATAGTCACAACATAGCTTGGTTCATCTGCTGTGAGAATGAATCGAGTTTTCATGAAATTTATGCTTTCCCAAGTCGTGCAAGTTTTAAAGCACGAATCGACACATTATTTATTTCATTAAATATGATTCGATTTTAAAACAAACATATGTCCCCCCCCCCAATTTCCCATTGGTATCATACCTGGGCTTTAAGACAGCAATCACCCATCGGTCTCATACCTGGGCTTTAAGACAGCAATCCCCCATTGGTCTCATACCTGGGCTTTAAGACAGCAATCACCCATTGGTCTCACACCTGGGCTTTAAGACAGCAATCACCCATTGGTCTCATACCTGGGCTTTAAGACAGCAATCACCCATTGGTCTCATACCTGGGCTTTAAGACAGCAATCCCCCATTGGTCTCATACCTGGGCTTTAAGACAGCAATCACCCATTGGTCTCATACCTGGGCTTTAAGACAGCAATCACCCATTGGTCTCATACCTGGGCTTTAAGACAGCAATCACCCATTGGTCTCATACCTGGGCTTTAAGACAGCAATCACCCCATTGGTATCATACCTGGGCTTTAAGACAGCAATCACCCCATTGGTCTCATACCTGGGCTTTAAGACAGCAATCCCCCATTGGTCTCATACCTGGGCTTTAAGACAGCAATCCCCCATTGGTCTCATACCTGGGCTTTAAGACAGCAATCCCCCATTGGTCTCATACCTGGGCTTTAAGACAGCAATCCCCCATTGGTCTCATACCTGGGCTTTAAGACAGCAATCCCCCATTGGTCTCATACCTGGGCTTTAAGACAGCAATCCCCCATTGGTCTCACACCTGGGCTTTAAGACAGCAATCCCCCATTGGTCTCATACCTGGGCTTTAAGACAGCAATCCCCCATTGGTCTCATACCTGGGCTTTAAGACAGCAATCCCCCATTGGTCTCACACCTGGGCTTTAAGACAGCAATCCCCCATTGGTCTCATACCTGGGCTTTAAGACAGCAATCCCCCATTGGTCTCATACCTGGGCTTTAAGACAGCAATCCCCCATTGGTCTCATACCTGGGCTTTAAGACAGCAATCACCCCATTGGTCTCATACCTGGGCTTTAAGACAGCAATCCCCCATTGGTCTCACACCTGGGCTTTAAGACAGCAATCCCCCATTGGTCTCATACCTGGGCTTTAAGACAGCAATCCCCCCATTGGTCTCATACCTGGGCTTTAAGACAGCAATCCCCCATTGGTCTCATACCTGGGCTTTAAGACAGCAATCCCCCATTGGTCTCATACCTGGGCTTTAAGACAGCAATCCCCCATTGGTCTCATACCTGGGCTTTAAGACAGCAATCACCCATTGGTCTCATACCTGGGCTTTAAGACAGCAATCCCCCATCGGTATCATACCTGGGCTTTAAGACAGCAATCCCCCATTGGTCTCATACCTGGGCTTTAAGACAGCAATCCCCCATTGGTCTCATACCTGGGCTTTAAGACAGCAATCCCCCATTGGTCTCATACCTGGGCTTTAAGACAGCAATCCCCCATTGGTCTCATACCTGGGCTTTAAGACAGCAATCCCCCATTGGTCTCATACCTGGGCTTTAAGACAGCAATCCCCCATTGGTCTCATACCTGGGCTTTAAGACAGCAATCCCCCATTGGTCTCATACCTGGGCTTTAAGACAGCAATCCCCCATTGGTCTCATACCTGGGCTTTAAGACAGCAATCCCCCATTGGTCTCATACCTGGGCTTTAAGACAGCAATCCCCCATTGGTCTCATACCTGGGCTTTAAGACAGCAATCCCCCATTGGTCTCATACCTGGGCTTTAAGACAGCAATCCCCCATTGGTCTCATACCTGGGCTTTAAGACAGCAATCCCCCATTGGTCTCATACCTGGGCTTTAAGACAGCAATCCCCCATTGGTCTCATACCTGGGCTTTAAGACAGCAATCCCCCATTGGTCTCATACCTGGGCTTTAAGACAGCAATCCCCCATTGGTCTCATACCTGGGCTTTAAGACAGCAATCCCCCATTGGTCTCATACCTGGGCTTTAAGACAGCAATCCCCCATTGGTCTCATACCTGGGCTTTAAGACAGCAATCCCCCATTGGTCTCATACCTGGGCTTTAAGACAGCAATCCCCCATTGGTCTCATACCTGGGCTTTAAGACAGCAATCCCCCATTGGTCTCACACCTGGGCTTTAAGACAGCAATCCCCCATTGGTCTCATACCTGGGCTTTCAGGCTATGCGATATCTGTAATTTGTCTTATTCTGACTGGGACAAACTAAGACTACCACCCCCATAGTACAAAAGAAATAACTTTATAATGACATAAACCCACCATCTTCACACACACACACACACACACACACACACACACACACACACACACACACACACACACACACACACACACACACACACACACACACGAACACACACACACACACACACACACACACGAACACACACACACAGTAATTTTTCATGATATAATACTGCTCACTTTATACACGCCTTTGAAACCGTATGAAGTTTATAATTGTATTTGGTCTAAACTGTACTTAGTCATAATTGTAGATAGTCCTAATAGGCCTTGTCATTATTTACCGAAAGTCTAATAATAGAATTAAATAAAAAATCTGTCCACATCCGGGATGTGTGAAAGGTCGGTTAGTAAACTTGTCTTCGTTATTCCTATAGAAACTGAGCTTTTTGTAGCCAAAAAAAACTCGTTTACAAGCGTATTTTTAGGAAATTTAATATATCTAAAAAATTAGGATTTTTTTTCCAGTCTTTCCAAACACACGCGTGTATGTAGTAAACATTTTGTTGAAGGGAAAGGTCCTACAGAAAATTTTCAAAACCTTAATTTTTATAGAATTTAAAAAAAAAGTTTAAGGTTAAATTATTTGATATATTATATAATGCGAAATAGAACGTCCTTGCGAGAGTGAATTTAATTTAATATGTAAATGGATCAGTGACTATGAATATACTTTTTTATTTCATTCGCTCGTTCGTCCATGATTGCCGTGAACTTTATTCATTCATACCATTATAAAATAATTACTTACTTTACTACTAACACTAATGATGTAATTATAATTAAAGTCATAATCTTAGTGTTAGTTTATTACTAATAAATACTAAGGCATATTCATATATATTTTATATGAACCAATGAAAACAATTTATATTAAATATATATTTTTTATAAGTATAAGAATTAAGAAGTATAAGTTTGCTAGGACTAGTAGTCAGAGGCGTCACTAGGGTTAGTGTCACCCGGGGCGGTAGCTCATGGTGTCAACCCTTCACGACTGAAGGGGCCGTCCATAAATGACGTCATTCGAAGTTGCCGATATTTACCCCACCCTCCCCCAGCGTCATACTTTGTCACAAAAACTTAGACCCCACCCCTTTTTTACGATATGACGTCACAAAGCTTTGACACCCCTCCCCCAAGCCGTATTTTCTCAATAAAAATTAGCATGTTGCAAATTATTTTTTGTCATTTAAATATGTATTTAGGGTAAGTCTGCACTGTAATATCGTAACACGCGTGAAGTCATTGAAAACGTAATTAAATAAAATTTAATGTTAAGCAATCAAAATATTTAAGTGGAACTTTTATTTAAAGTTTCGCGTTTTTATGTGACGTTACATTTCTTAAACACCCCCCTCCTCGTACCACATCATCACAGATGCGTGGACCCCCCCCCTATGGCGGGTTAAAAAGGGGGGGGGGTGCTGAACGGGCTAAAGCCCCCAATAATTTAAGGGCCCCCAACCTTTTTATGAATTATAGTGTATAATAAAGATGCAGGCCATTATGTTTGTACGAATCC
This sequence comes from Ampullaceana balthica, assembly GCA_944989445.1. NCBI lineage: Eukaryota > Metazoa > Mollusca > Gastropoda > Lymnaeidae > Ampullaceana > Ampullaceana balthica. Next base: position 90,959 of record CALYLW010000425.1, read on the forward strand.
CTGAAAATGCCTTGGACAGTCATACGTCAATGCTGCAAATGAGTAGGAAGTATAACGGTAACCAGGCTATTCTTCGTGAGAAGAGCATTGTAGCTCATTATGTGCCGTGCACAACTCTTCCTTTAATTTGGTTGTGAAAAGAGCAGCAGGTTGACCTACTGCGGTCAGATTTTTTTGTCTTCTGCAAAATCTTTATACCCGACTTATTGCATCTACTCATCGTTGACAGGTACTTCAAAAACATATAAAATTGATACATGCTAACAAAGCCTTGTCTGACACAAGATGGTCAGCCTGACATTATGCTGTAAGGTCTGTTAATAGCTCATACCATGAGAATATCGCAGCACTGGAAGAATTAGCAACGAATGAAAATCAGTAATGTGACTGCCGACTTGAAGAAGAAGGATTTCTAAAGGAAATTGAACAACTGGAACTCGCTATTTTACTTGAAATTTGGGAAACAATTTTAGAAAGGAAGTCTCTCATTGAGTTTGTTAAAAAATAGCATTCTTTATTCCTATGAAGACAAAGGAAAGGTAAAGTCCGTGGTAAAAACAGTGTAAACAATCTTCAATACTATCAAACAAAAAAGAAAGCGTCAGCTTGATAAAGGGACATCAACAAAACAGTATTCTCCTGGAGAAAAAATTTCAAGATTGAGGTATTTCTGGTAATCATTGACAAACTTTCTTAAGCCCTACAACATTAATTAGGTGCATATAAATAAATCCATGAGAAATTTGGCTTTCTTACAAACCTAACTGAGCTCAGCACTTTCGCCACCCGATGGGAAGCAGCCAAGTTAATGGAAGAACATTCAAGTGATTGCGAAGAAAGGGTCGGGTAAATCCGAAGCAACCGTTTCGTCCCCCTCAATTTACTAGCAACGCCATCGAGCGGTGCCGGTTTAGGGCCAGGAGCGCCAGTACGGATTAGCAAAAAGTGCCGCGAAGAACGCATTGGACGCCAGCTCTGAGGAAACCTTCCAGTGGGGGTTGCACCCTAGGTAGGTCTTTGATGATCCCTGGTCTGCGGCGGTCCTAACCATGGAGACCCGTGTGCTTTGCCGGGATGGCGCCAAAGTGGTAGCGGGTCGTAGTAGGAAATTCCACCACCTCCTTGTGAGGGCAACTTAGTGGGAGGCATCTTCGACTGTATGTCCTGGATGCCCAGGTGGCCGCTTCAGAAGCGACCACTTTATTATTTTTTTTTGGGGGGGGGGTCCTCAGCTGTTACGTCCCTTTGGTGGCCAGATGGCTAAGGGGGTCTTCCGGGAAGAGCACTATAAGGCTCGGGGCTTCTGATTTTCTTCCACATGTAGGTTCATGAGTGATTTCGAAGACTGCTTACCTTCAGAATTAGTCCAATTTTCAGAACTCTTAAAAAAGTTATTGTCCAGCCCCAGTCTCAGGGTAAGGAAAAGGAATTAGCACAAAGCGAAACTCAAAAAGCTAGCTATAAGAGCTAGACATTTTGCTGCTTTTGAATGAGCTATATTTGACACAGTCCTTTACAAATGTACACATCGCACTTCGCATCTATCTTTCAATGATGACATAAACTGCAGCTGAGAGCGATCCTTTTCAAAGTTGAAAAGAATATATAATGAGTTAGAATTTGCATGGGACGAAAAAGGCTGAATATGCTCTCTCTAATGAGCATTGAAAAGGAACTTGTAAGCTTACTCAGCTTTATTGACTTGATTGAAAACTTCGCCATTTGAAAAATCTGCAAACGAAAGTTGTAGGTTGAAATAATAATCATACATATTTTTCAATAATTTTTGTTATTTCAAATAGAGAAAAGAATTCGTTACCTCATGAATTTAAAAAAAAACAAAAAACGGAATAACGCGTAATACTATTCTTTACGGGGGCGCGTTCGTAAGCACTAAACAGCGTAAGTCGAGATGGGACCGTCGTAAACGAAGGACTACCTGTATATAAACATGCATATCTATGCTTTCACGCCTTTAATAAAATAATATATATATATATATATATATATATATATATATATATATATATATATATATATATATATTATATATATATATATATATATATATATATATATATATATATATATATATATATATATATATATATATATAAAATATTAACTCAAAGACATTGAAATCATAATTTTCCTCAAGAAAAACATCAACAAAAAAAGAAATCTTTTGATTTTTTTTCTTAAGGGGGGGGGGTGGAAATAAAAATCGTATTCCCCCCACCCCACTGTGGTGGAGGAAGTCGTGAGGTGGGATTAGTTCATGCTGTCGGTGTGTCCAAGCCCAAATGGCTTTATATCTTTTAAAACAGAAGACACTGCCTCTTTCATTCCAGCCTTTTTTAAAGATCTCTCTGCTGCGACTATTTCTTTTCTTTTTTTCCTAATTTGTTTTAATGTTGTTCGTGTGTTGGGACTGTTTTATTATTGCAAGTTAACTGATATTTTTTTAATAAGAATTTTCGCGTTTAACGTATTTCATTGTATTTCTTAATTTCTTTCTAGATTAAAAAAATTGTCATCTTTTGTTTTCTGACATAAAATCGTACACAGTAAAATTTTAGGCTCGGGTGTCACCCCCTGATGGGTGTCACCCAGGGCGGCCCGCCCCCGCCCCCTAGTGACGCCACTGCTAGTAGTACTAATACTAGTGTTTACTCTTTTAAAAAAATTCTTAGGCCTAGACTCATTTATTTTAAATTTTTCAATTAAAATATCAATATAATGTTAATTTATGTGATATATTATATTATTATTATGCGAAATGGAACGTCCTTGCCGAGTATGATTTATGTAAATGAATTAGTGACTCGGCTCTGACTGAGGCCCTAGTTCTAGTTTATTTGCTCGTCCGTCCTTGAACTTTATTATTTCATGCTATTTACTACTAATACTAATGATGTAATTATAATTAAAGTCATAATCTTAGTATTAGTTAATTACTAATAAATACCAAGGCATTTATTTTTATAAGGACCAAGGAAAAAAATCAATATTAAAATAAATATATTTGTTAATAATTGACTACTATGACGCTAGGACTAGTGTTTACCGTAGTTACGAGTATCTAACGACCGCTTACACTCATCATTAAAAATGTTTATGCTTATTTAATTAAGTTTGAAGTCTTCGGAATTTAAATAATTTATTCAGCTGCAAAACAAAGTGTAAAGAAATATTTTTTTTGCAAAGCAATTGCACCTAGAATATCGTTTTTAGTGAGATCAGAGTATCAAAATACAGTGTTGTAATGGATCTTTCAGAAATGTTTGACCTGAATCTAAAAATAGCCCAATGACGAATGAGTTATGACGTTTTCCGGTCTTAGAAATGACCAAGTCTATTGGGCTGGGGTGTGCAACCTTTGGTCTATAGCCGGCCGCATTTAAAAAAAATATTTTTGCAACGGCCGCCAAAAATGTTTCACTGAAAAATGAAACGGTCACTATAAACTATAAAAAAATTACCTCTTGCTATAGTCAACGCGAGACATAAATGACATAATCATAATGTATTGTAGGCAAACACAGTGCTTAATTACAAACAAAAACATTTCCATCGATATTCTCTTAAATTTCTACTTTATCGAATATGGTCATGCAAACCGAACATCATGTCACACACGTAAAGCATGAGTATATTTTTAAGTGGCATTAGTACACTGAGAACACAATAATTTAATAAGTGATAAGCAGCTTCACTAACACTGTCCATATATTATGGCAGTCCAAAGTCCAGAAATTAGTGGCTGCTTTGCTCTTGGGAGTTTGCCGAGAGTCGCGCAAAGTCCGGGCACTCGCTGGAGATCATCATTTGTATTCCTGACGCCAGATTGGTGTCCACCAGTCGGGTTTGATATTTGTTCTTGAGATATTTCATTCATGAAAATGTTGCTTCACACATGTAAGTATTGTAAGTGCTTCAAACAGCACTAGAGTGTTTCTTGCATTTTCGCAAAGCTTGGGATACTCAACAGCTACTTTCCATGTCTCCAATAGATCGTTTTTGTCCTCAAATTTCTTCACAAGCTGCGCGTTCGTTTTTAGTTCGATCTGATCCCTTTGGACATCCAAAATCCTCAACCAAATGTGGAGAAACAACGAGTCTCATATTTTCTGAGATCTTGTCGAAATCCTGAAAACGTTCAGCGAATTCCAACAACAGCGAATTCCAACAACAGCGAATTCCAACAACAACGAATTCCAACAACAGCGAATTCCAACAAAAGCGAATTCCAACAACAGCGAATTCCAACAACAGCGAATTCCAACAACAGCGAATTCCAACAACAGCGAATTCCAACAACAGCGAATTCCAACAACAGCGAATTCCAACAACAGCGAATTCCAACAACAGCGAATTCCAACAACAGCGAATTCCAACAACAGCGAATTCCAACAACAGCGAATTCCAACAACAGCGCTTCGAGGACGCCTGAAAAGGACATAACTGAATTTCATCTTTTCTTATTTCATGGCTCTCGATTAGAGCGGTGAGTTGCGGGAAATGATAGAGATTGAGCTGTTGGCTATGACTTTGTAGCAGACGACATTTTTGTCACATCCTGTACTCTTCTGTGCATGAGGCCAACTGCTGTTCCTTTGCCTTGAAGAGACTCGTTGAGGCAGTTGATATAAAATAACAAATCTACAAGGAAGGCTAGAGATGTTAAGAAGGCCTGGTTCTGCAGTGGGCAGTCCTTGCTTTAGTATGCGTATTAAATCGTATGAAAATTCACGGACGAACGAGCGAATGATCTAGATTAGAGTCACTGATACATTTACATAATTCATACTCGCAAGGAAGTTCTATTAAGCATAATATAATATATCACATAATATAACATTATATGTCTGTAAAAATACTATAAACTTAAGCTCTAACGTTGGCTCCATATGGAATTAGCCAAATTCACAATTTTACCTAACTGCAGAATCTTTTTCCCGTTGTGGTTTTAACTGTAACTTTAGATACTTCCTTCTTTTTCCTATATCCTGTGTCCTTGTTTGTTTTTGTTTTTCCTTTCATTTTATTTTACATGAATATTTTAAATTATTTTACGATATAATATGTTTTACGAATTTAAATATATGTAAGTACCTATTTTATGTTATTGTAATGATGAAGGTGACGCGGTGGTCGAGTGGCAGCGCACTGGACTGTCGTATCGATGGTCACGGGTTCGAATCCGTGTGAAGGCAAGGGTTTGTTCCCGGGGCCTAGGGCGTCCCTGAGTCACCCCGCTCCTAATGGCGGCTGGGTAATGCGTGGAACCCACAAAGCCGTGGCGTGTGAATGCTGCATCACTTGCCAACAGATCCTCTGTCATGGTCTGTGGACGCAACTATCTTCTGCATAGAAGGAGCGTCTGTATAGATAAGACAAGGCATTAGCCGAAACGTCTATTGTCGTTTTAGTTTAAAATAAAGCTCAAATTTATTGTTTTAATTGCACACTTTGTTTGTGTATTTTGTATTTTATAAACTTAAGGTTTTGAACAAGTTTTAATTTCAATGAGGCCATTCTCTGTAATAGTAATGAAAAAAATACTAACTAGTTGTCCCCTCGGCACATCCGGAAGTGACCAAGTTATAAATAGATTCTATTAATAGACTTCCTGTTAATAATAACAAGCCCTATTGTAGTTTGTCTAAATTGATATTTATCTAAGTTGTACTTGGTCTAAATTGCACTTAGTATAAATTGTAGTTAGGGGCCGTCCATAAATGACGTCAAGCTCCTAGTCACACTTTTGTGACGATGCGTGACGAGGGGGAGGAGGGGGGTTGAAGAAATGTGACGTCACATCAAAAGGGTAACTTTAAATAAAACTTCCACTGAAATATTTGGTCCCTTACAATTTATTTAATGACTTTTTCCCCCCTCTTTTTTATATTTTAAAATCAGTGCTTCTCAATGTGCCGGTCGGTAGGTCATCAGACGCTGGTTGGCGTAAGCTATCAAGACACGAAAATTAAATCTAATTATAATAATTAAGTTTGAGAATCCACAAGATAACATATGAAATTGTTACACTGCGTCGTTTGATGTTGACATCAAAGCATTTGTGATGTAACCGCTGCTCCGTTTGGTTCTCTCATGGCAGGAGTTGTCGATATTTTTTGCCAAAATATACAAGTTTATGTATGCGTTACCACCCAACACAAAACCCCCAGACTCTAGGTCCTGCTCACATGACTCGGGGATTTGTGGGAGCTTCGTTAGCTCGAAAATGCTACTGGTGAGTTTACAAGCATGACGAGTGTCTAAAAATGATCTGAATAGGATTATGTGTAGATATTTTCAGTCAAAACGACACGGAATATCCTTTTTATTTAAAAGCCGAGGTGGGGGGAGGGAATCTATTTGATAGAATTAAAAACGTTTTAAGTTTGATATAATTGTTCGATTGGTTTTTGGTCAAACACCCCTGGCCATTCTAGTCTTCTAGATCAGTGCTTCTCAAAGTGGTGGTCCGTAGACTGGTGCCGGTCCGTGGGCCATCCGCTGCTGGTCCGCAGATGTTCTCAAAAAAGGACCGAAAAAATTGTCAGTGCAGGGAAAATAGTGCACCGGTCCCTGGTGCAATGGAAAAAATTCCTGCCGGTCCGCGATACTAAACAGTTTGAGAAGCACTGTTCTAGATATAACGGAAAATGAGCTCATTTAAAATTATTCAACTAGTCATTATTTTTATTGAATGCATCAAATTCTTGACATCGCCATTCAAGAGGAGCACAAAACAACTTTTCTTCTTAGCTCAGTTTTTAAGGCATTAATTTTAAATATCACAGAAAGGATACGTGATACAGACAAGTCATATTGATTAAGATTATTGTCACTTGTGTCAATATAAATGAAAGTAGGATAGATTTAGGTGTCTTCGTATAGTACGTAGGTAAGAAATCTACATAGTTGTCAAATTTTAAAAAAATTCATTTTCTGGAAGGAACCGGTTCAATAATGGGCATATGTTCCAAGCGTACACGTACACATGACATATTTTAATATATCTAGTGGATTGTAGTGGATGTTATATGTCCCAAATGAGTCTGCATTCCCCCCAAGAATTCCCTTTTTGACCCCATATGAGGTTATTTACCTCTGTTCGCCGACCTCTTCCTCTTTCTAACGGGATGCCCATCAGTCAATTGAGGGATTTTTTAAAAAATACATTTTAAAAATGTTATTTTTAAATATTTTTTTTTCTAAACAAAGACGTAAACCGTGATGATTAATAGTCAATGTTTAATTTGTATGATGATTAATAGTCAATGTTTAATTTGTATGATGATCAATAGTCAATGTTTAATTTGTATGATGATTAATAGTCAATGTTTAATTTGTATGATGATCAATAGTCAATGTTTAATTTGTATGATGATTAATAGTCAATGTTTAATTTGTATGATGATTAATAGTCAATGTTTAATTTGTATGATGATCAATAGTCAATGTTTAATTTGTATGATGATTAATAGTCAATGTTTAATTTGTATGATGATCAATAGTCAATGTTTAATTTGTATGATGATTAATAGTCAATGTTTAATTTGTATGATGATTAATAGTCAATGTTTAATTTGTATGATGATTAATAGTCAATGTTTAATTTGTATGATGATTAATAGTCAATGTTTAATTTGTATGATGATTAATAGTCAATGTTTAATTTGTATGATGATTAATAGTCAATGTTTAATTTGTATGATGATCAATAGTCAATGTTTAATTTGTATGATGATCAATAGTCAATGTTTAATTTGTGTGATGATTAATAGTCAATGTTTAATTTGTATGATGATTAATAGTCAATGTTTAATTTGTGTGATGATTAATAGTCAATGTTTAATTTGTGTGATGATTAATAGTCAATGTTTAATTTGTGTGATGATTAATAGTCAATGTTTAATTTGTGTGATGATTAATAGTCAATGTTTAATTTGTGTGATGATTAATAGTCAATGTTTAATTTGTGTGATGATTAATAGTCAATGTTTAATTTGTGTGATGATTAATAGTCAATGTTTAATTTGTGTGATGATTAATAGTCAATGTTTAATTTGTGTGATGATTAATAGTCAATGTTTAATTTGTGTGATGATTAATAGTCAATGTTTAATTTGTGTGATGATTAATAGTCAATGTTTAATTTGTGTGATGATTAATAGTCAATGTTTAATTTGTGTGATGATTAATAGTCAATGTTTAATTTGTGTGATGATTAATAGTCAATGTTTAATTTGTGTGATGATTAATAGTCAATGTTTAATTTGTGTGATGATTAATAGTCAATGTTTAATTTGTGTGATGATTAATAGTCAATGTTTAATTTGTATGCATTAAAATAAAATATAATCTAAAGATGTTAATACAGTTCGTTTTCTGAAGGCCGGTTAAACGTTTTTAAAAAATGCTTCAAGCGGGTTACGATATTACAATGTAGATCTTCACTAAATAAATAATAAATACTTAAATGACAATAAAAGTGATTTGAAACATACTTATTTTCAAATAGAAAATAAAGTGTTTTTTTCTTCTGGTAGGGGGGGTCAAAGATTTGTGACGTATTTTAGAGGGGGGGGGGTCTAAGTTTTTGTGACGACGCGTGACGAGGGGGGGGGGAGGGGGTCGAAAATCGGCAAAAATCGCGTGACGTTATTTATGGACGGCCCCTTTGTCTAAATTAATATTATCTAAATTATACTTGGTCTAAATTGTTTTTTGTTCAACTTTGTACTTAGTATCTGTATGAGGCTCATTCCAATATGAATAAATACGCCTCACACCTTCCAAAGAAATAAAATATTTCACCTAAAATCAAAGCTAAATTTTAAATTAAAGGATAAAATTAAAATAAAAACTTGTCCTATCTGGTTAAAACTTATCAAAGAGGTTCTAAAATATTATTGGAAAATGGCTCCTTCTTTTACCATTACCTCCTCCTTCCCCACCCCCTTTCAACGAATTTTCTTTTAACGAAACTTTTTGTTGCTGTTGTCTAGATATTCGGCGTTGCTGCCCTGGCCGCGGGCATCGTCTTCAAGGTCGGCTGGGACAAGGTGAAGGACGCCTTTGATATCAAGGATGTGCCAGGATTGAAAGATGAAGACGAACTGGAGTTGAAGACTGCGGGTGAGGCCGTGGCCCTGGGCGCCATTATATTTGGCTCCTTCATCATCGTCCTATCATTCTTTGGATGTGTGGGCGCTTGCTGCAGAGTGAGGGCGCTGCTTGTCATTGTAAGTGGCGTTTTTAATATTGTATTACTTTACTTCATCTCGTTATTGTAAGTGACGTGTATAATATTACTTTACTTTATCTCGTATTGTAAGTGACGTGTGTAATATTAATTTTCTTGTATATCGTTATTGTAAGTGACGATTGTAAATCAACTTTCTGTAACTAATGAATGATTGAATGCGATTTCGTTCCCTTGTTATTTAAATAACAATCACAAACATTAAACTTGGATATGAATATGTTGTACTATTTTATACTGTACACATGTTAGAGTTAGACTTCCGGTTTCTTTATCTCGAGTTTTGATTGGTTGTTTCAGTATGCCATTGTGGTCCTCCTCCTACTCCTGGCACAGATTGCTGTCGTCATCCTCGTTGGTGTTAAAGCTTCAAAGGTCAGTAGCACGTTATATATGCAAACAAACTGTGTAAACGTACCCAGAACAAACTGTGTAAACATACCCAGAACAAACTGTGTAAACGTACCCAGAACAAACTGTGTAAACGTACCCAGAACAAACTGTGTAAACGTACCCAGAACAAACTGTGTAAACGTACCCAGAACAAACTGTGTAAAGAAACCATTTGTATCGCCGATAACATCTATGACACAATAAAAAAAAGTATATGATGCGTTAATTTCTGCGCATATTTCTTTAGAAAAGAACTGGATTTGTTGTGTCTACAGGTATAAAATATCATAATTTGTTGTGTCTACAGGTATAAAATATCATAATTTGTTGTGCCTACAGGTGTAAATATCATAATTTGCTGTGTCTACAGGTATAAAATATCATAATTTGTTGTGTCTACAGGTATAAAATATCATAATTTGTTGTGTCTACAGGTATAAAATATCATAATTTGTTGTGCCTACAGGTATAAAATATCATAATTTGCTGTGTCTACAGGTATAAAATATCATAATTTGCTGTGTCTACAGGTATAAAATATCATGATTTGTTGTGCCCACAGGTATAAAATATCATAATTTGTTGTGCCCACAGGTAGAGGATAATGTGACTGACGAGCTATTCAAGATCCTGACTCACACCAACTACAATGAAGACAGCCAGGGGAAGTCCAAGCCATGGAGTGAACTCTTCAATTACGTGAGTTCAACAATCTTCTTGTCATCCAACTAATCATCCAACTCTTAGATATTCCAAATTTCTAGACTACAAGTAAATGTAAAATTTCATTTAATTTAAGAATAAATATAAAAAAGACAATAATAACAACAAAACAGAAGCAAAAGAGCAACAACAAAAAAACAATAATAATTTGTTTAAATCTTTTCAGCTTGAGTGCTGTGGAGTTCACAATTACACTGATTTTTCGAATAAGTCGTTCTATTCAACGCTCAGACCACCCAATAAGAAAGGTGACCCATTCATTGTTCCTATAACCTGCTGCAAGAAATTTGACTTCAACAACAATCTGGTGGACACTGATTTCACAAAACCAGATTTCGATAATTGTTTAAACCATAGCGATCAAAAGACTTATTACGACAAGGTAAGTGGATCATGGAACCAAGTGTCATTTAGTTGAGTTAGTTTCAGTAGGTCATAATGTCATTTAGTTGAGATAATTTAAGTGGATCATGAGTCAGAGTGTCATTTAGTTGAATTAGTTTAAGTGGGTCATGGGTCATAGTGTCATTTAGTTGAGTAAGTTTAAGTGGGTCATAGCGCCATTTAGTTGAATTAGTTTAAGTGGGTCATGGGTCATAGTGTCATTTAGTTGAATTTGTTTAAGTGGGTCATAGTGTCATTTAGTTGAGTTAGTTTAAGTGGATCATGGGCCATAGTGTCATTTAGTTGAGTTAGTTTAAGTGGGTCATGGGTCATAGTGTCAGTTAGTTGAGTTAGTTTAAGTGGGTCATGGGTCATAGTGTCATTTAGTTGAAATAGTTTAAGTGGGTCATAATGTCATCTAGTTGTGCTGGTTTAAGTGGGTCATTGGATCAAGTGTCATTTAGTTAAGTTAGTTTAAATGGGTTATGAGACTTAGTGCCATTTAGTTGAGTTAGTTTTAGTGTGTCATGGGCCATGGGTCCAAGTGTCATTTAGCTTAGTGTATATTTTATTTTTCGGTGTGCTAGAGTGTTAAATCGTATGAAAAAATATACATATCTAAACAAATGCAAATAGCCTCTTGTACTAAAAATTTCCAATTTCTTGTATTAAATAATGATGCATACCAAAATGCACATTATTGTAACTGTCACATGAATGTACATGAAGATTTTAATTATTATGGCCAAAATTACCCTACATGTATACGTATATATTTTTTAAAATTAAATTATTTCACCAAAGTAGAGGTACTAAGAACTAGTTTTAGGTTAATTTTCATGATGAAGAATTTCCAGCAACTGAGACAATATCGATTTTCGTTACGCAAAACTTCGATTGTATAACATTCATCATGGTGTGTCCTATTCCGATATTTCTTAGCACATTATTAATTTTTTTTCTTGTTTTTCGTGATTAAATAAACCCCCACACCCTCTCAACCAAACCACCAAAACTTCAGTTAATCAGCCACCCTTCAAACATGAGCCACCCCCCCTCTCAACCAGCCACCAAACCTTCAATTAATCAGCAACCATTCAAACATGAGCCACCGCCCCCCTCTCAACCAGCCACAAAAACTTCAGTTAATCAGCCACCCTTCAAACATGAGCCACCGCCCCCCTCTCAACCAGCCACCAAACCTTCAATTAATCAGCAACACTTCAAACATGAGCCACCGCCCCCCTCTCAACCAGCCACCAAACCTTCAATTAATCAGCAACCCTTCAAACATGAGCCACCGCCCCCTCTCAACCAGCCACCAAACCTTCAATTAATCAGCCACCCTTCAAACATGAGCCACCGCCCCCCTCTCAACCAGCCACCAAACCTTCAATTAATCAGCCACCCTTCAAACATGAGTCACCGCCACCCCCCTCTCAACCAGCCACCAAACCTTCAATTAATCAGCAACACTTCAAACATGAGCCACCGCCCCCTCTCAACCAGCCACCAAACCTTCAATTAATCAGCCACCCTTCAAACATGAGCCACCGCCCCCCTCTCAACCAGCCACCAAACCTTCAATTAATCAGCCACCCTTCAAACATGAGCCACCGCCACCCCCCTCTCAACCAGCCACCAAAACTTCAATTAATCAGCAAACCTTCAAACATGAGCCACCGCCCCCTCTCAACCAGCCACCAAACCTTCAATTAATCAGCCATCCTTCAAACATGAGCCACCGCCATCCCCCTCTCAACCAGCCACCAAACCTTCAATTATTCAGCCACCCTTCAAACATGAGCCACCACCCCCTCTCAACCAGCCACCAAACCTTCAATTAATCAGCCACCCTTCAAACATGAGCCACCGCCCCCTCTCAACCAGCCACCAAAACTTCAGTTAATCAGCCACCCTTCAAACATGAGCCACCGCCACCCCCCCTCTCAACCAGCCACCAAACCTTCAGTTAATCAGCCACCCTTCAAACATGAGCCACCGCCACCCCCTCTCAACCAGCCACCAAACCTTCAGTTAATCAGCCACCCTTCAAACATGAGCCACCGCCACCCCCCTCTCAACCAGCCACCAAAACTTCAGTTAATCAGCCACCCTTCAAACATGAGCCACCGCCACCCCCCTCTCAACCAGCCACCAAACCTTCAGTTAATCAGCCACCCTTCAAACATGAGCCACCGCCCCCCTCTCAACCAGCCACCAAAACTACAGTTAATCAGCCACCCTTCAAACATGAGCCACCGCCCCCTCCCACCCCCTCTCAACCAGCCAACAAAACTTCAGTTAATCAGCCACCCTTCAAACATGAGCCACCGCCCCCCTCCCACCCCCTCTCAACCAGCCACCAAAACTTCAGTTAATCAGCCACCCTCAAACATGAGTCACCGAACGCCCCACGCCTTTAAAATAAATTAAGGGCCTTATAATGAAATGTACAGGAAGTATCCACTGGATGGATTTACTGGATGTTTCTATTGGATGTTTCTATTGTTTGTTTCTATTGTTTGTTTCTATTGTTTGTTTCTATTGGATGTTTCTATTGGATGTTTCTATTGGATGTTTCTATTGTTTGTTTCTATTGGATGTTTCTATTGAACGTTTCTATTGGATGTTTCTATTGGATGTTTCTATTGGATGTTTCTATTGGATGTTTCTATTGGATGTTTCTATTGGATGTTTCTATTGGATGTTTCTATTGTTTGTTTCTATTGTTTGTTTCTATTGGATGTTTCTATTGGATGTTTCTATTGGATGTTTCTATTGGATGTTTCTATTGGATGTTTCTATTGGATGTTTCTATTGGATGTTTCTATTGGATGTTTCTATTGTTTGTTTCTATTGTTTGTTTCTATTGTTTGTTTCTATTGGATGTTTCTATTGTTTGTTTCTATTGGATGTTTCTATTGTTTGTTTCTATTGGATGTTTCTATTGGATGTTTCTATTGGATGTTTCTATTGGATGTTTCTATTGGATGTTTCTATTGTTTGTTTCTATTGTTTGTTTCTATTGGATGTTTCTATTGTTTGTTTCTATTGTTTGTTTCTATTGGATGTTTCTATTGTTTGTTTCTATTGTTTGTTTCTATTGGATGTTTCTATTGTTTGTTTCTATTGGATGTTTCTATTGGATGTTTCTATTGGATGTTTCTATTGGATGTTTCTATTGGATGTTTCTATTGTTTGTTTCTATTGGATGTTTCTATTGTTTGTTTCTATTGGATGTTTCTATTGGATGTTTCTATTGTTTGTTTCTATTGGATGTTTCTATTGTTTGTTTCTATTGGATGTTTCTATTGGATGTTTCTATTGGATGTTTCTATTGGATGTTTCTATTGTTTGTTTCTATTGTTTGTTTCTATTGGATGTTTCTATTGTTTGTTTCTATTGGATGTTTCTATTGTTTGTTTCTATTGGATGTTTCTATTGGATGTTTCTATTGTTTGTTTCTATTGGATGTTTCTATTGTTTGTTTCTATTGTTTGTTTCTATTGTTTGTTTCTATTGTTTGTTTCTATTGGATGTTTCTATTGGATGTTTCTATTGTTTGTTTCTATTGGATGTTTCTATTGGATGTTTCTATTGGATGTTTCTATTGTTTGTTTCTATTGGATGTTTCTATTGGATGTTTCTATTGGATGTTTCTATTGGATGTTTCTATTGGATGTTTCTATTGTTTGTTTCTATTGGATGTTTCTATTGGATGTTTCTATTGGATGTTTCTATTGGATGTTTCTATTGTTTGTTTCTATTGGATGTTTCTATTGTTTGTTTCTATTGGATTTTTCTATTGGATGTTTCTATTGGATGTTTCTATTGGATGTTTCTATTGGAGGTTTCTATTGGATGTTTCTATTGGATGTTTCTATTGTTTGTTTCTATTGGATGTTTCTATTGTTTGTTTCTATTGTTTGTTTCTATTGGATGTTTCTATTGTTTGTTTCTATTGGATGTTTCTATTGTTTGTTTCTATTGTTTGTTTCTATTGTTTGTTTCTATTGGATGTTTCTATTGTTTGTTTCTATTGGATGTTTCTATTGTTTGTTTCTATTGTTTGTTTCTATTGGATGTTTCTATTGGATGTTTCTATTGTTTGTTTCTATTGGATGTTTCTATTGTTTGTTTCTATTGTTTGTTTCTATTGGATGTTTCTATTGTTTGTTTCTATTGGATGTTTCTATTGGATGTTTCTATTGGATGTTTCTATTGGATGTTTCTATTGGATGTTTCTATTGGATGTTTCTATTGGATGTTTCTATTGCTTGTTTCTATTGTTTGTTTCTATTGTTTGTTTCTATTGGATGTTTCTATTGTTTGTTTCTATTGGATGTTTCTATTGGATGTTTCTATTGGATGTTTCTATTGGATGTTTATATTGCTTGTTTCTATTGGATGTTTCTATTGCTTGTTTCTATTGGATGTTTCTATTGGATGTTTCTATTGGATGTTTCTATTGTTTGTTTCTATTGGATGTTTCTATTGTTTGTTTCTATTGGATGTTTCTATTGGATGTTTCTATTGGATGTTTCTATTGTTTGTTTCTATTGGATGTTTCTATTGTTTGTTTCTATTGTTTGTTTCTATTGGATGTTTCTATTGTTTGTTTCTATTGGATGTTTCTATTGTTTGTTTCTATTGTTTGTTTCTATTGTTTGTTTCTATTGGATGTTTCTATTGTTTGTTTCTATTGGATGTTTCTATTGGATGTTTCTATTGTTTGTTTCTATTGGATGTTTCTATTGTTTGTTTCTATTGTTTGTTTCTATTGGATGTTTCTATTGTTTGTTTCTATTGGATGTTTCTATTGGATGTTTCTATTGTTTGTTTCTATTGGATGTTTCTATTGGATGTTTCTATTGTTGTTTCTATTGTTTGTTTCTATTGTTTGTTTCTATTGGATGTTTCTATTGTTTGTTTCTATTGGATGTTTCTATTGTTTGTTTCTATTGTTTGTTTCTATTGTTTGTTTCTATTGGATGTTTCTATTGTTTGTTTCTATTGTTTGTTTCTATTGGATGTTTCTATTGGATGTTTCTATTGTTTGTTTCTATTGGATGTTTCTATTGGATGTTTCTATTGTTTGTTTCTATTGTTTGTTTCTATTGGATGTTTCTATTGTTTGTTTCTATTGGATGTTTCTATTGTTTGTTTCTATTGTTTGTTTCTATTGGATGTTTCTATTGGATGTTTCTATTGGATGTTTTATTGTTTGTTTCTATTGGATGTTTCTATTGTTTGTTTCTATTGGATGTTTCTATTGGATGTTTCTATTGGATGTTTCTATTGTTTGTTTCTATTGGATGTTTCTATTGTTTGTTTCTATTGGATGTTTCTATTGGATGTTTCTATTGGATGTTTCTATTGTTTGTTTCTATTGGATGTTTCTATTGTTTGTTTCTATTGGATGTTTCTATTGGATGTTTCTATTGTTTGTTTCTATTGTTTGTTTCTATTGGATGTTTCTATTGGATGTTTCTATTGTTTGTTTCTATTGTTTGTTTCTATTGGATGTTTCTATTGGATGTTTCTATTGGATGTTTCTATTGTTTGTTTCTATTGTTTGTTTCTATTGGATGTTTCTATTGTTTGTTTCTATTGTTTGTTTCTATTGGATGTTTCTATTGGATGTTTCTATTGTTTGTTTCTATTGTTTGTTTCTATTGGATGTTTCTATTGTTTGTTTCTATTGGATGTTTCTATTGTTTGTTTCTATTGTTTGTTTCTATTGGATGTTTCTATTGGATGTTTCTATTGTTTGTTTCTATTGGATGTTTCTATTGTTTGTTTCTATTGGATGTTTCTATTGGATGTTTCTATTGTTTGTTTCTATTGTTTGTTTCTATTGTTTGTTTCTATTGGATGTTTCTATTGGATGTTTCTATTGGATGTTTCTATTGTTTGTTTCTATTGTTTGTTTCTATTGGATGTTTCTATTGTTTGTTTCTATTGGATGTTTCTATTGTTTGTTTCTATTGGATGTTTCTATTGGATGTTTCTATTGTTTGTTTCTATTGGATGTTTCTATTGTTTGTTTCTATTGGATGTTTCTATTGGATGTTTCTATTGTTTGTTTCTATTGTTTGTTTCTATTGTTTGTTTCTATTGTTTGTTTCTATTGGATGTTTCTATTGGATGTTTCTATTGGATGTTTCTATTGATGTTTCTATTGGATGTTTCTATTGTTTGTTTCTATTGGATGTTTCTATTGTTTGTTTCTATTGGATGTTTCTATTGGATGTTTCTATTGTTTGTTTCTATTGGATGTTTCTATTGGATGTTTCTATTGGATGTTTCTATTGGATGTTTCTATTGGATGTTTCTATTGGATGTTTCTATTGGATGTTTCTATTGTTTGTTTCTATTGTTTGTTTCTATTGGATGTTTCTATTGGATGTTTCTATTGGATGTTTCTATTGGATGTTTCTATTGGATGTTTCTATTGGATGTTTCTATTGGATGTTTCTATTGGATGTTTCTATTGGATGTTTCTATTGTTTGTTTCTATTGTTTGTTTCTATTGGATGTTTCTATTGGATGTTTCTATTGGATGTTTCTATTGGATGTTTCTATTGGATGTTTCTATTGGATGTTTCTATTGTTTGTTTCTATTGTTTGTTTCTATTGTGTTTCTATTGTTTGTTTCTATTGGATGTTTCTATTGGATGTTTCTATTGTTTGTTTCTATTGGATGTTTCTATTGGATGTTTCTATTGTTTGTTTCTATTGGATGTTTCTATTGGATGTTTCTATTGGATGTTTCTATTGTTTGTTTCTATTGTTTGTTTCTATTGGATGTTTCTATTGGATGTTTCTATTGGATGTTTCTATTGTTTGTTTCTATTGTTTGTTTCTATTGGATGTTTCTATTGGATGTTTCTATTGGATGTTTCTATTGTTTGTTTCTATTGTTTGTTTCTATTGGATGTTTCTATTGGATGTTTCTATTGGATGTTTCTATTGTTTGTTTCTATTGTTTGTTTCTATTGGATGTTTCTATTGTTTGTTTCTATTGGATGTTTCTATTGTTTGTTTCTATTGTTTGTTTCTATTGTTTGTTTCTATTGGATGTTTCTATTGTTTGTTTCTATTGGATGTTTCTATTGTTTGTTTCTATTGGATGTTTCTATTGTTTGTTTCTATTGGATGTTTCTATTGGATGTTTCTATTGGATGTTTCTATTGTTTGTTTCTATTGGATGTTTCTATTGGATGTTTCTATTGTTTGTTTCTATTGGATGTTTCTATTGTTTGTTTCTATTGTTTGTTTCTATTGGATGTTTCTATTGGATGTTTCTATTGGATGTTTCTATTGTTTGTTTCTATTGTTTGTTTCTATTGGATGTTTCTATTGTTTGTTTCTATTGGATGTTTCTATTGTTTGTTTCTATTGTTTGTTTCTATTGTTTGTTTCTATTGGATGTTTCTATTGTTTGTTTCTATTGGATGTTTCTATTGTTTGTTTCTATTGGATGTTTCTATTGTTTGTTTCTATTGGATGTTTCTATTGGATGTTTCTATTGGATGTTTCTATTGTTTGTTTCTATTGGATGTTTCTATTGGATGTTTCTATTGGATGTTTCTATTGTTTGTTTCTATTGGATGTTTCTATTGTTTGTTTCTATTGTTTGTTTCTATTGGATGTTTCTATTGGATGTTTCTATTGGATGTTTCTATTGGATGTTTCTATTGTTTGTTTCTATTGTTTGTTTCTATTGGATGTTTCTATTGGATGTTTCTATTGGATGTTTCTATTGTTTGTTTCTATTGTTTGTTTCTATTGGATGTTTCTATTGTTTGTTTCTATTGTTTGTTTCTATTGTTTGTTTCTATTGGATGTTTCTATTGTTTGTTTCTATTGGATGTTTCTATTGTTTGTTTCTATTGGATGTTTCTATTGGATGTTTCTATTGGATGTTTCTATTGTTTGTTTCTATTGGATGTTTCTATTGTTTGTTTCTATTGGATGTTTCTATTGGATGTTTCTATTGGATGTTTCTATTGTTTGTTTCTATTGGATGTTTCTATTGTTTGTTTCTATTGTTTGTTTCTATTGGATGTTTCTATTGGATGTTTCTATTGGATGTTTCTATTGGATGTTTCTATTGTTTGTTTCTATTGTTTGTTTCTATTGGATGTTTCTATTGGATGTTTCTATTGGATGTTTCTATTGTTTGTTTCTATTGGATGTTTCTATTGGATGTTTCTATTGGATGTTTCTATTGGATGTTTCTATTGTTTGTTTCTATTTGATGTTTCTATTGTTTGTTTCTATTGGATGTTTCTATTGCTTGTTTCTATTGGATGTTTCTATTGCTTGTTTCTATTGTTTGTTTCTATTGTTTGTTTCTATTGGATGTTTCTATTGTTTGATTCTATTGGATGTTTCTATTGTTTGTTTCTATTGGATGTTTCTATTGTTTGTTTCTATTGGATGTTTCTATTGGATGTTTCTATTGGATGTTTCTATTGCTTGTTTCTATTGTTTGTTTCTATTGCTTGTTTCTATTGTTTGTTTCTATTGGATGTTTCTATTGGATGTTTCTATTGGATGTTTCTATTGTTTGTTTCTATTGTTTGTTTCTATTGGATGTTTCTATTGGATGTTTCTATTGGATGTTTCTATTGTTTGTTTCTATTGTTTGTTTCTATTGTTTGTTTCTATTGGATGTTTCTATTGTTTGTTTCTATTGGATGTTTCTATTGGATGTTTCTATTGGATGTTTCTATTGGATGTTTCTATTGTTTGTTTCTATTGGATGTTTCTATTGTTTGTTTCTATTGGATGTTTCTATTGTTTGTTTCTATTGGATGTTTCTATTGTTTGTTTCTATTGTTTGTTTCTATTGGATGTTTCTATTGGATGTTTCTATTGTTTGTTTCTATTGTTTGTTTCTATTGGATGTTTCTATTGGATGTTTCTATTGGATGTTTCTATTGGATGTTTCTATTGTTTGTTTCTATTGTTTGTTTCTATTGGATGTTTCTATTGGATGTTTCTATTGGATGTTTCTATTGGATGTTTCTATTGGATGTTTCTATTGTTTGTTTCTATTGTTTGTTTCTATTGGATGTTTCTATTGGATGTTTCTATTGGATGTTTCTATTGGATGTTTCTATTGGATGTTTCTATTGGATGTTTCTATTGGATGTTTCTATTGTTTGTTTCTATTGTTTGTTTCTATTGGATGTTTCTATTGGATGTTTCTATTGGATGTTTCTATTGGATGTTTCTGTTGAACGTTTCTATTGGATGTTTCTATTGGATGTTTCTATTGTTTGTTTCTATTGGATGTTTCTATTGGATGTTTCTGTTGAACGTTTCTATTGGATGTTTCTATTGGATGTTTCTATTGTTTGTTTCTATTGGATGTTTCTATTGGATGTTTCTATTGTTTGTTTCTATTGGATGTTTCTATTGTTTGTTTCTATTGGATGTTTCTATTGGATGTTTCTATTGTTTGTTTCTATTGGATGTTTCTATTGTTTGTTTCTATTGGATGTTTCTATTGTTTGTTTCTATTGGATGTTTCTATTGGATGTTTCTATTGGATCTTTCTATTGGATGTTTCTATTGTTTGTTTCTATTGTTTGTTTCTATTGGATGTTTCTGTTGAACGTTTCTATTGGATGTTTCTATTGAACGTTTCTATTGTTTGTTTCTATTGGATGTTTTTATTGCTTGTTGCTATTGGATGTTTCTATTGGATGTTTCTGTTGAACGTTTCTATTGGATGTTTCTATTGAACGTTTCTATTGTTTGTTTCTATTGGATGTTTTTATTGCTTGTTTCTATTGGATGTTTCTATTTCCAGGGTTGTGTGGACGCTGTTATTGACGAGGTCAAGGGTCACAAGTGGATCTTTATTGGCGTGGGAATCGCCATCCTGGTCATCGAGGTCAGTTGATGAAAATAGAACATGACGTCATTTTGACGTGGGGTTTGTTTTTAAATTAGAGTCCTTAAAGTCCAGACATTGCCCATCAAAACTTACCACCTGGTAAAGATTCTAGTCTTTGTCCATCCACACTGACAATCTGGTCAAGATTCTAGTCTTTGTCCATCACCATTGACCATCTTGACATAGAAAAACATGCCAGATAGTATCTGTAACCTATGTGTGATTTATTCACTAAAATGAGAAAACTATTTTTTTTAAATCAAAAACGAGTCTACATGCTTAATTAACTTTTAAAATACATCACAAAGTGTCTTGCTCATAAATAATTTCAACAAGAAACTTACACGCACCAAAGGTAAAAATTTAATGGCTTATTTTGTTTACTTGTGGGCTCGTGTGGCATACTTAGACGTACTGCCATTGTTTGTGTCTGCGCAACATACGTACATTTAATACTATTGTTTCCTGGCCACTTTAAAACAAGAAAGTTAATGAGGTTTGTTTTCGCCGTATAATACCGCTGGAGTGCTATCCTTACCCCAACCATCTTGCCGGGTAGGGGGCTCATCTAAGTCGCTTCAATTTTCACCTGTCAGGACTAAGTTCACAGCAGGCTTGAAAGAAAATGGTTAATGAAAGTATTGAAAGATCTTTTGAAATGTGCCACGCGTGTGTTGTTATCGTTTGTTTTCAACTGCGCATGTCCTGATCCCCTGCCACAAGGTCCCAGTGTCCTGATCCCCTGCCACAAGGTCCCAGTGTCCTGATCCCCTGCCACAAGGTCCCAGTGTCCTGATCCCCTGCCATAAGGTCCCAGTGTCCTGATCCCCTGCCACAAGGTCCCAGTGTTCTGATCCCCTGCCACAAGGTCCCAGCCCCCCAACAATCACCCATGACATCAACCTGGTTTCGTTTTAACCAGCGTCTATAGGTATATGTTGAAATTCACAGGTAATTAATAGGGCTGCGGAAATTAAAGATTAATTTCTCGATTAATCGTTAACATTTTTTAACAATTAAATTTTTTACAACGACTAATCGACCCACACTTATAAATGAACTGGAAGTCAAAAAGTAAAATATTTCTGCCGTTAAATATAAACTAATTTTCGAACGATTACACTAACATTTTGGTTTTAAACTATTGACTCACGTGAATGTTCAAAATGTTGATAAAGTTTATTGTGTCCATTGAGAGAAATCGTTTGCCTAACATGCAATGTTTCCTCTAAGTCTTAGCTTTCGTTGGTCCGTGTGCAAATTAAAAAAAAACAACTCGTGAGCAAAGTTGCTCAACGTCCATTTTGTGGGCAATATTTTACAAAATTTGCTGCGCGGTGATTCTAAACTCCTGCGTGGCGTCGGTGAAATATCTGCGCATCCGCGCTATTCAAAGGGAACATTGCTACCATGGTTCTAACACTTCGTTTAAATATCAGAAACTTCAGTTTAGACAATCTAAAGCTATGTGAACGATTGTTCAGCTCGGCTGGTTATATTGTCAATAAGACCCACTCATCACTTGAACCAGATAATGTCATTACACTTGTCTGTTTGCATTGTTGGTTAAAAGATGTCACACAAAGAAGACATTCCATTGTTATTTCGATTTTCGACAAGTATTTTAAGAAATGTTACTTATGACAACATACATTTCAAATTTTGGCTTTAATCGAAATTAATGATTAATAAGTCGTTAATTTTTCAAAAGTTGACGATTAAATTTAAATTAATCGTTAATAACCCTAGTAATGACCTTTTTTGAAATATTTTTCGCTTTCGCTTGACTGCAACCTACTGGATAAATATGGATATGGATTGAATCCATATATGATCTGATATATACATGGGCGAAGTGGGGTTTAATTTACTGGGGGGGGATACAGCGCTATATAAGTTATCATTTATTATTTTTATTATTATATTTGTGAGAGCCACGGCGTATCCAGCGCCTTCGTGTGCGTTGGGGAAGATCTCTCCCATTCCACGCTTCTGGTTGTATGTGTTATGTATGAACATTTCAGTCTAAAATGTACTTGATGAAATGAACGTCTTTAGTAATGTGATCAAGTTTTTGTCAGACCCGCACACAGAAAGTTAGTGTAGCACCCCCCTTCTCTCCCAGGTAATCAGCTGTCTCAAGCGCCATTAGGGCACAAACTGTTTCCATTGAAACTTTATACGCGCCATGTCTTAATTTTAGAACACGTGGCAAGGACTAGGCATTGATTTCATTGGCCATCTAGTTTGTTATTGATCACTTGTTATTGATCACTTGTTATTGATCACTTGTTATTGATCACTTGTTATTGATCACTTGTTATCGATCACTTGTTATTGATCACTTGTTAAATAAAATATGTTCATGATTAAAAAGCAAAAATTTCTCCCAGTATTTTGACGTCTGCAAGCAGCCATGTTTATCTTATGGTGTGACTTTTCTAGTTCCTTTCTAAATAACGAAACAAGAATAGCTACTTTCGGTGTTTATCTGGTGTAAAGATTACGTTGTCCGCATTATGTTCGATATTATAAGTTCAGGTCTTATGTAATTAGCATAAATTTGTAACACGTATATACAGGGTTGGCCAATAAATGCAAGAACCTCTCGTCACGTATGAGTTATTTCAAAATATAATTTAATTAATTATAATTATTCATTGAATTGTTGTTTTTTATTTTTTTAAAAACTTTTTTGCAAAATTTTAGCCAATCAGAAATCATATGTATATAAGTAAACCAGCGAACTATTTAAGCTAGTATGGGTTTGTTCAACTAAATTTGATGTGATTAAATCATTTGACCAAATGTTCCCACTTTTAGTGGCCCACCCTTTCTCTTCTATTTATAGAATAATATTTGCATGATGGAATACATCCTCTTTTTTTCTTAGAGGTCAAATTTTTTGTGAGGGTGCCACAGTTCTTAGGTCATCAAGAAATGGCAAGGGTAATAAAAACTTAAAAAAAGAAACAAATTTTACCTTCAAATAAATAATTTCGTAAAAGGGGTGGAGTAAGTGTTTTCTATCTGGGGTGGGGGAGGGATAAAATGTGCAGCAAAGAGGCACCCCCCTCCCAAAACGTGAAGTGAATGCTACCCAAGATCACTAAAAGACTTATTTACCCAAATGCCTCTTTCAATTAAAAAAACAACAACAACAATAACACAAGTTTTGAGGTTTTCGTTTGTCCAAAAAATAAACAAACCAACAACAACACAAAAAAAAACAACCATTCAAATTGATAATGACGTCGTCTCTGACTACACATGTCTGGTTGTTTCAAACAATGATAACAGGTCACGTATCTTACAATCCCAAAGTTCGTCGTGTTGACGACCACGTAGGCCCAATAGAGGCTTTGTTTTTATCTAAAGCGTTTTTCTCCCATGTTTTCTTGCAACTCTTCGAACCCTTCATTGTTCAAGAAACACAGCTGACATGGCGATACATTCACTTGAGGGTTATCACAACCTGAGCCACACGTTCCTTGAATAGTTTAGTTTAGTGTTGTAATGAGGGGGAAAATTCCCTAACATAATGTCAGCCGCCTGCTGTGGATTTTGTCAACTTATGGGTCTGAGCCATCGTACAGTCAACATCCGGTCTGAGTCATCGTATGGTCAACATCCGGTCTGAGCCATCGTATGGTCAACATCCGGTCTGAGCCATCGTACAGTCAACATCCGGTCTGAGCCATCGTATGGTCAACATCCGGTCTGAGCCATCGTATGGTCAACATCCGGTCTGAACTATTGTACCAGTGCGTCAGAATTACAAGACGGTGGTCATGCAATCGGATTGTATCGACCAAACGTCTTCATTGAAGTTCAACAAGTAATAAACAAACCACCCCCCCCCCAAACCTCTCGCTGCCTTTGAAAAAACAAAAAAAACCCAATGATTTGATGAGTTCATGAACTGCATGACGTCATGGGCTCAGTTTAACTACGTCACATTTGACCTGTGGGGTAGCCAGCGGCGTTCTGTCAGCCGGGTAAGGGAATGAGTGAGTGAGTGAGTGGTGGGTGAGTAGACTTATGACCCCACCCCCTCCTTCAAGCCGGGTAAGGGAGTGAGTGAGTGAGTGAGTGAAGTGGTGGGCGAATAGACTTATGACCGTACCCCCCTCCTTCACCAAAAATGCTGACCCAACATTTAAAAATAAGAAGTTCAACCAGGGGCGGATCACCTTCTGACCGTTTCTTCTTAAAACACATCTTATCCACCTTTCCCCTCTTGTTCTCACCGCTGACAAGTTTTAAGTTTAATCCTCAGTAAAATAACAAATGGCCGCAAATGACAGCAGGGATGATGTTTTTTTCCGGATGCGTCTTTGACTCAAGAACTCTGCAACAAAATCAATCTACTATCGACTAACGGGGGGGGGTGGGCGAAACGTCATCAACCAGGACAGGTAAATCTTGACTCCATGGTAACCTGGGGGTGGGGGTTGTGGTGGTGAGTAACACTGACCACATGTAGCTGCACTTAAGTGAGGTCAAAATAATGTAGACTTTTAATGTAACATACGGGGTATCTTGTTAAACTCTGTGTGTAGACTTTTAATGTAACATACGGGGTATCTTGTTAAACTCCGTGTGTAGACTTTTAATGTAACATACGGGGTATCTTGTTAAACTCTGTGTGTAGACTTTTAATGTAACATACGGGGTATCTTGTTAAACTCTGTGTGTAGACTTTTAATGTAACATACGGGGTATCTTGTTAAACTCTGTGTGTAGACTTTTAATGTAACATACGGGGTATCTTGTTAAACTCTGTGTGTAGACTTTTAATGTAACATACGGGGTATCTTGTTAAACTCTGTGTGTAGACTTTTAATGTAACATACGGGGTATCTTGTTAAACTCTGTGTGTAGACTTTTAATGTAACATACGGGGTATCTTGTTAAACTCTGTGTGTAGACTTTTAATGTAACATACGGGGTATCTTGTTAAACTCTGTGTGTAGACTTTTAATGTAACATACGGGGTATCTTGTTAAACTCTGTGTGTAGACTTTTAATGTAACATACGGGGTATCTTGTTAAACTCTGTGTGTAGGCCCTAAAATATGAGGTCAAGGACAAACAATGGTATTGATACTGTCGACTTGATGTGGACAGATTATCTGCTAGTTGGTCTGTGTATTAAACATCCGAGGTTTATTACTCTCATGTTTGCATGTCTTTTGACACGAATCTTCCATTGGTTAGTTAGCATCGATCATGGCTTCTGTGCTCTACACACTAATCACTAAACTAATGATATTTTTATTATGTCTTCAACACGATGTTCTGTGCGGTACTAAGCTATCGGAAAGGGGGGAGGGATTCACATTAAGTTGTAATTTTCAGAAAATATGTGATTATGAAATACACGCAGAAACAAATAAAAGTATTGTCAGTGATAACGAGAATCTATTGTTATTGTGCTGGTATCCTTATAAATGCTGATCAGAGCGTATCAAACACCAACGAGAAATCCTCAATTTACAGCAGCAAATGTACTTTACACAACAAGTCTACAACACACAAGTGTATAACACACATGTGTACAGCACACATGTGTATAACACAAAAGTGTATAACACACATGTGTACAGCACAAATTTGTATAACACACAAGTGTATAACACACAAGTATACAATATACAAGTGTATAACACACAAGTGTATAACACACAAGTGTACAGCACACGTTCAAAATCACAACAATTGTCTCTTATCCTAATTTCCTTCATTGGTTTTTATGAATTATTTTAGGATAATCTTTTCAAGGATTCCATATATTCATCAAATTTAGGTCATCACTCTCATAATAATTGCTTTAGATTTAGGTTCAAAACAAACTGAAAACTTAAAACAAAGAGGATGTGTGTTCATTGTTTGCCTGCCGTACAACTTCCGGCCACTAAAATGATATTTTGGTTTGACTCTCTAGCTTCTGGTCATCTTACTGGCCTGTTACTTGTGTTGTACCGGCAGTGACAAGGCTGGCGTGGTGTAGACGCAGGTAACTTGAGTGTGAACCCTACCACAACCCCGACCACATATCCTCCTACCCATATCACTGTGCCAACCACATAACCTCCTACACATATCACTGCGCCAACCACATAACCTCCTACCCATATCACTGCGCCAACCACAAAAAACCTCCGATCCATATCACTGCGCCAACCACATAACCTCCTATCCATATCACTGCGCCAAACTTATAACCACCAACCCATATCACTGCGCTTATCTTTATAAACTTTATTTTATTACATGACAACCTCCTTCCGCCTTCCCCACCAAGTAAATTATGATTTATACTTTCACTCTTTATGTTTTCATATCTTTTCAATGATTCTCCCCTGAAGCTCTATACAACCATTAAAAATACGAGAGAACGTTCTAAGAAATATCTAATATCTCTGAATTACAGTCTTGATAATCGATTACATTAAAATTGATGAAACGATTCCGAAACTTTCTGCTCTATAATACGTTATAGTTATTTTGATAATTATTTTAAGAGGTTTATTTTAAAATATTTTTTTTTAAATACCAAAATTCCTCTTGAGCATCGATAGCAGTAAGTAAATCCTACCTTCCGTAAGCCAAACCAAATCCTTATTTATTTCTTTTTAAAGTATGTTTCTGAAATAAATTAAGTCTACTCTCGATACCAACCAGGGGCGTAACTGGGTTTTCCGCGCCCTTTGCTAATTTATTTTTGGCGCCCTTGACAAATAGATATAAAAAAATCCAAAAAGTAGAAAAATACTAAATTTGAATAAATTGAAGGATTAGCCCTCTCAGCCCTTGGCAACTGCCCCGATGCCAACTAGTTAGAAAATGTAAGAGCCTTTCAATGGCGGATTGTGACTTAATCAATATTCTATAAATAACTTCGCTCTGCTGTTAATGTCCAATCTTATTGCCATCCAAGTTGGGCTTTCAACGAGTAAAGTGACAAGAAAAAAAAAGATCTTGCAAGATAGATGAGAGGAATCCATTATTTTATTAACTAGAAAATTGAAGTATTCTGAAACTAATTATCAATTAATTCTTTGTTTGCATGCTACTCAAATTGAAGCATTCTGAAACTAATTATCAATTAATTCTTTGTTTGTATGCTACTCTTCCAACCTTTAGGTACCTTTCTGCGAATGTGTGCGTGTGTGTATGTGAGTGTCTGTATGTGTTAGTGTGCTCGTATATTTATTTGAGAATGGCTGTTTGTGTTTCGCCCAACATTCACGTGCCCCTCCGTGTCTACTTATGTGTATGATGTTTTAATATTTTAAAGATTTAAAATTTGTTCAATATCAACAACATTAAGTTCAAATTCAGAATTTTAATATCTCTAAATGTTCACATACGCCCCTCGATCCCAACACGAGAACACCTGGTCTGTAGACACAGGTAGACACACCTGGTCAGTAGACACAGGTAGACACACCTGGTCTGTAGACACAGGTAGACACACCTGGTCTGTAGACACAGGTAGACACACCTGGTCTGTAACGACCCAGGTAGACACACCTGGTCTGTAGACACACATAAACACGTCAATGCCCCTGAGATCCAGTGTCTAACACAATAGCTGTCAGCTGGTTTCATTCCTCTCTTTGTTTTCTGTCGAAGGCGGCCAGTAGATGGGCTGAATAGACAGAGACCATTTCTGCAATAGATTCTCCTAATGCCACGTTGACATAGACACATGACAATGACATGGATAAATCTCTCGATGACATGGACACATGACAATGACATGGTTAGCCTCCCGTTGACATAGACACATGACATTGACATGGTTAGCCTCCCGTTGACATAAAATATATTTCGCATAGCCGTTTATTACACACTTGTTCGAATGACGTCAGTTTTAGAACTTAACAGGATCACGTGATCTACTATTCCTTTGTTTAATCATGTTTTTTTTATGTGTATCTTTAATGAATGGCGCTTTAAAGCAAAAGTCTCTGGGAGAATTGTTAAGTTCAAATATTTAAACACAGAAATGATAAGTCATCCTCCAAAAGCGCTTTCCCTGAGATCAGAACACATTATTTGTCTGCAAGTTGCATTTTCATGAAATCTATTATTGAAAACTATCATATGTTTTTTTTTCATTTCAAATTCTTGCCTTGACTCGTCAACTTTAATGTTACATAGTTGTATATATTTTTTATTTTCAACTTTTTCTATCGCCTCTACTTTGTTGAATAGTTTTCAGTGCCTGCAAAATTCTTTTACGTTGTTAAGAATTAACTTGTATAGCAAAAATACTTGTCCCCAAAAGAGTTGCCGTTAACTGAGCTAGTCGAGTGTGAGAACCACTGAGCTAGGCGAGTACCAGAACCACTGAGCTAGTCGAGTACCAGAACCACTGAGCTAGGCGAGTACCAGAACCACTGAGCTAGTCGAGTACCAGAACCACTGAGCTAGGCGAGTACCAGAACCACTGAGCTAGGCGAGTACCAGAACCACTGAGCTAGGCGAGTGTGAGAACCACTGAGCTAGGCGAGTACCAGAACCACTGAGCTAGTCGAGTACCAGAACCACTGAGCTAGTCGAGTACCAGAACCACTGAGCTAGTCGAGTACCAGAACCACTGAGCTAGGCGAATACCAGAACCACTGAGCTAGTCGAGTACCAGAACCACTGAGCTAGTCGAGTACCAGAACCACTGAGCTAGGCGAGTACCAGAACCACTGAGCTAGTCGAGTACCAGAACCACTGAGCTAGGCGAGTACCAGAACCACTGAGCTAGTCGAGTACCAGAACC
Organism: Ampullaceana balthica; assembly: GCA_944989445.1. NCBI lineage: Eukaryota > Metazoa > Mollusca > Gastropoda > Lymnaeidae > Ampullaceana > Ampullaceana balthica. The sequence continues at coordinate 120,437 of CALYLW010000425.1, forward strand.
ACTGAGCTAGTCGAGTACCAGAACCACTGAGCTAGTCGAGTACCAGAACCACTGAGCTAGTCGAGTACCAGAACCACTGAGCTAGTCGAGTACCAGAACCACTGAGCTAGGCGAGTACCAGAACCACTGAGCTAGTCGAGTACCAGAACCACTGAGCTAGGCGAGTGTGAGAACCACTGAGCTAGGCGAGTACCAGAACCACTGAGCTAGTCGAGTACCAGAACCACTGAGCTAGGCGAGTACCAGAACCACTGAGCTAGGCGAGTACCAGAACCACTGAGCTAGGCGAGTACCAGAACCACTGAGCTAGGCGAGTACCAGAACCACTGAGCTAGTCGAGTACCAGAACCACTGAGCTAGGCGAGTACCAGAACCACTGAGCTAGTCGAGTACCAGAACCACTGAGCTAGGCGAGTGTGAGAACCACTGAGCTAGGCGAGTACCAGAACCACTGAGCTAGGCGAGTGTGAGAACCACTGAGCTAGGCGAGTACCAGAACCACTGAGCTAGTCGAGTACCAGAACCACTGAGCTAGGCGAGTACCAGAACCACTGAGCTAGGCGAGTACCAGAACCACTGAGCTAGGCGAGTACCAGAACCACTGAGCTAGGCGAGTACCAGAACCACTGAGCTAGTCGAGTACCAGAACCACTGAGCTAGGCGAGTACCAGAACCACTGAGCTAGTCGAGTACCAGAACCACTGAGCTAGGCGAGTGTGAGAACCACTGAGCTAGGCGAGTACCAGAACCACTGAGCTAGTCGAGTACCAGAACCACTGAGCTAGGCGAGTACCAGAACCACTGAGCTAGGCGAGTACCAGAACCACTGAGCTAGGCGAGTACCAGAACCACTGAGCTAGGCGAGTACCAGAACCACTGAGCTAGTCGAGTACCAGAACCACTGAGCTAGGCGAGTACCAGAACCACTGAGCTAGTCGAGTACCAGAACCACTGAGCTAGGCGAGTGTGAGAACCACTGAGCTAGGCGAGTACCAGAACCACTGAGCTAGTCGAGTACCAGAACCACTGAGCTAGGCGAGTACCAGAACCACTGAGCTAGGCGAGTGTGAGAACCACTGAGCTAGGCGAGTGTGAGAAGCACTGAGCTAGGCGAGTGTGAGAACCACTGAGGCGAAAGTGGACATAAAACAATGAATTGAACTCAATTTACAATTTGTGATGCTGTGATCAGAGGCGGCCATTGATACAGTTTAGATTTTAGCCGAAGTCGTTGGATGACAGACGCATTAACAGCAACATCAGAGGCGGATCAGGGAATCGATGAAGGAAGGTACATATAATCGTCCCTGGTACCTGGCAATAGGTGAATATCTTTTTTTTAAAATCCAATAATCCAAATGACATCAAATGCATGCATCATTATTCATTGCCATGGGCGGAGAAAGGAGGGGAGGGGCTGCCATTTTTACTGTGTAACAAAATGAAATTTAGCGGACCTCCCGTTCTAATTCGTTGATTTGCTTAGACACTGGTCACGTGATTTCATCACCGCTCACGACTGCTGAAACTGAGCTGCAGCTGATAGTTATATTTTGTCTGTTGCTATGTGACGACGGTAACCCCCAATGAAGGTATTGATTTTAACCCCGTCCAGTGGGGCCGCCCAAAAGATAAGATTTTTAAAATGTCAATTTTAATGAGTCGCGTATTTTAGACTTGAACTGTTTAAAAAAAATTGAGTTGTGCGACCATATTCAAACCACGTGACTTGTTCATAAATTTTGTTATCAATAGTTTTCTAGAAATTAGTCATGTCTCAGGCTTACACTCAGACTCAGGCTTACACTCAGACTCAGACTTACACTCAGACTCAGGCTTACACTCAGACTCAGACTTACACTCAGACTCAGGCTTACACTCAGACTCAGGCTTACACTCAGACTCAGACTTACACTCAGACTCAGGCTTACACTCAGACTCAGACTTACACTCAGACTCAGGCTTACACTCAGACTCAGACTTACACTCAGACTCAGGCTTACACTCAGACTCAGGCTTACACTCAGACTCAGACTTACACTCAGACTCAGGCTTACACTCAGACTCAGGCTTACACTCAGACTCAGACTTACACTCAGACTCAGGCTAACACTCAGACTCAGACTTAAACTCAGACTCAGGCTTACACTCAGACTCAGGCTTACACTCAGACTCAGACTTACACTCAGACTCAGGCTTACACTCAGACTCAGACTTACACTCAGACTCAGGCTTACACTCAGACTCAGGCTTACACTCAGACTCAGGCTTACACTCAGACTCAGACTTACACTCAGACTCAGGCTTACACTCAGACTCAGGCTTACACTCAGACTCAGACTTACACTCAGGCTTACACTCAGACTCAGGCTTACACTCAGACTCAGACTTACACTCAGACTCAGGCTTACACTCAGACTCAGACTTACACTCAGACTCAGGCTTACACTCAGACTCAGGCTTACACTCAGACACAGACTTACACTAAGACTTAGGCTTACACTCAGACTCAGGCTTACATTCAGACTCAGACTTACACTCAGACTCAGGTAACACTCAGACTCAGGCTTACACTCAGACTCAGACTTAGACTTAGACTCGGTCCATGGATATCAGTTTTCCCTCCATTTTTGGCGAAGAAATGTCTATTCATTAATGTTAATTGTGGAGCGTTAATCTGTTTGGGTTGAAGTTTGTGAGGGGAGGGGGGCGGGTGCGGAAGGCATTTTCAACCACCCCGACAAATTCCTTTGAAGAGAGAATTTTAAGGAATTTTTTTTCCCAGTTCAGGCCATAAAGGGAAGCAATCTAGAAGTTAACTTAAGCAGACGTGACCTAGGCCGCCATTGTCATTCACAACAGGAAAATTGTAAACACTGTCACGTGGTTTCCAGTTGCAGACATTAATCCTGTCCACATATCCAGACGTCTGCAGTTAACACACTCCCCACCCCCACCATCACTGCAGGTGTTACACGTGTACTGCCTGACCCCAGTTAATGGCACTTTCCTGATAAGTCGGCACCTCAGTAGGCAGAGCATCAGTAGGCAGTACCTCAGTAGGCAGTACTCCAGTAGCTCAGTAGGCAGTAGCTCAGTAGGCAGTACCTCAGTAGGCAGTACCCCAGTAGGCAGTACCTCAGTAGGCAGAGCCTCAGTGGGAAGTACCTCAGTAGGCAGTACCTCAGTAGCTCAGTAGGCAGTACATCAGTAGGCAGTACCGCAGTAGCTCAGTAGGTAGTACCTCATTAGGCAGTACCTCAGTACCTCAGTAGACAGTACCCCAGTAGGCAGTACCTCATTAGGCAGTACCTCAGTAGGCAGTACCTCAATCGGCAGTACCCCAGTAGCTCAGTACGCAGTACCTCAGTAGGCAGTACCTCAGTAAGCAATACCTCAGTAGGCAGTACCCCAGTAGGCAGTACCCCAGTACCTCAGTAGGCAGTACCTCAGTAGGCAGTACCCCAGTAGCTCAGTAGGCAGTAGCTCAGTAGGCAGTAGCTCAGTAGGCAGTACCCGAGTACCTCAGTAGGCAGAACCCCAGTACCTCAGTAAGCAGTACCTCAATAGGCAGTACCTCAGTAGGCAGTACCCCAGTACCTCAGTAGGCAGTACCCCAGTACCTCAGTAGGCAGTACCTCAGTAGGCAGTACCCCAATACCCCAGTAGGCAGTACCTCAGTAGGCAGTACCCCAGTACCTCAGTAGGCAGTACCCCAGTACCTCAGTAGGCAGTACCCCAGTACCTCAGTAGGCAGTACCCCGATACCTCAGTAGGCAGTACCCCAATACCCCAGTAGGCAGTACCTCAGTAGGCAGTACCCCAGTACCTCAGTAGGCAGTACCCCATTACCTCAGTAGGCAGTACCCCAGTACCTCAGTAGGCAGTACCCCAGTACCTAAGTAAGCAGTACCTCAGTAGGCAGTACCCCAGTACCTCAGTAGGCAGTACCTCAGTAGGCAGTACCTCAGTAGGCAGTACCTCAGTAGGCAGTACCTCAGTAGGCAGTACCCCAGTACCTCAGTAAGCAGTACCTCAGTAGGCAGTACCTCAGTAGGCAGTACCCCAGTAGCTCAGTAGGCAGTAGCTCAGTAGTCAGTACCTCAGTAGGCAGTAGCTCAGTAGGCAGTAGCTCAGTAGGCAGTACGTCATTAGGCAGTACCTCAGTAGGCAGTACCCCAGTACCTCAGTAGACAGTACCTCAGTAGGCAGTACCCCAGTACCTCAGTAGGCAGTACCCCAGTACCTCAGTAAGCAGTACCTCAGTAGGCAGTACCCCAGTACCTCAGTAGGCAGTACCCCAGTACCTCAGTAGGCAGTACCCCAGTACCTCAGTAGGCAGTACCTCAGTAGGCAGTACCCCAATACCCCAGTAGGCAGTACCCCAGTACCTCAGTAGGCAGTACCCCAGTACCTCAGTAGGCAGTACCCCAGTACCTCAGTAGGCTGTACCCCAGTACCTCAGTAGGCAGTACCTCAGTAGGCAGTACCTCAGTAGGCAGTACCCCAGTACCTCAGTAGGCAGTACCCCAGTACCTCAGTAGGCAGTACCCCAGTAGGCAGTAACCCAGTACCTAAGTAGGCAGTACCCGAGTAGGCAGTACCTCAGTAGGCAGTACCCCAGTACCTCAGTAGGCAGTACCCCAATACCTCAGTAGGCAGTACCCCAGTAGGCAGTACCCCAGTACCTCAGTAGGCAGTACCCCAGTACCTCAGTAGGCAGTACCCCAGTACCTCAGTAGGCAGTACCCCAGTACCTCAGTAGGCAGTACCCCAGTACCTCAGTAGGCAGTACCCCAGTACCTCAGTAGGCAGTACCCCAGTACCTCAGTAGGCAGTACCCCAGTACCTCAGTAGGCAGTACCCCAGTACCTCAGTAGGCAGTACCCCAGTAGGCAGTACCCCAGTAGGCAGTACCCCAGTACCTCAGTAGGCAGTACCCCAGTACCTCAGTAGGCAGTACCCCAGTAGGCAGTACCCCAGTACCTCAGTAGGCAGTACCCCAGTACCCCAGTAGGAGTACCGAAATAGATCTGGGTGTATAGCGAGTGGGTAAAATATTCCGTTACTAATTTTAATTTTTGAAAAGATGCCTTAAACATTTATTTCGTGACAGTGTGAAGGTCTCCGGATGTTTATAGTTGTATATTGTGTATAAAAACAACGTCTGATGTATTTCCAGGGGCTTTCAATATGCCAAATGATCCCGTATTTCTCTTCTCGCCATGAAAACTAGAAATACTTCCTCACTTCCGCCCAGCCTCGGTTTGATAAAGCGACAATATTTAAGTTATTGATACTAAGGTGGCGCTGGTAGCTGTGTTGTTGGCGGTAACCTTGGCGACACCAACGACGACCCAGCCAGCGTCGACTCACAACACACCCATCGCCCGACCCGCCCCGATAACTTCACCAAACATCTTATCTTGGGAATGTTGGAGATTTGTTCTTTGTTCAAATCACAAACTAACTCCTTAGGATGTAGTCCGTATGGAAGTCCTACTTCCACCCACCCAGGGGCGTAGAAAGAGGAGGGTAATTACGCATCGGACTTTCGCATGTCGTTGAGTTAAAGCTATATCAGTTTATCTTAACTTCACCCCAAGGCACTCCATCACCCCATGACTTTGTAGAGTCGTACTCCCTCCAACCTCCACACTGCCCCACCCCTTGAATGACTCCCCATCTATTTACCCTACTATGTGACACTTTCACTTTCAACCCCACTCCACCATGACCAATATCGGTAAATATAGAAATCTCCGTCATTAGAACGTTGCCTAATACAAGACCAAAGTTTGTTAGTGGGCACGCTCATGTCATTGCGCAAATATTTCCAGCCTTTTCCTTTGACATCCAGAGCGTCTGTTATCTCCAAGGGGCAAAACTTTGCACGCAATAACTTAACTATTAAAGTAAAGCGTCATTCTGAAAATAAATATTTTACGATTTACATATTTAAAAACAAATATTTGGTGATGAGGGGAGTGTATGTTTCTTTCTTCTTCAATTTGATGTCTGGTCTAGCGTTTCATTGAATATATTAATATCTGTAAGTCAATCAAGACGAAGTTATCCGCCTAGGTCTAAGATGGGCAGCTTACTGGAGAGATTCAAAGTACCTCAAGTTTTAGACACGATTTTGGACCGTTGTCCGGACACGACATGGGGTGCTCCTTTTGGCAAGGGTGTGGTTTTATGGGGGTGCTACTTTTGGCAAGAGTTCAGTTTTATGGGGGTGCTCCTTTTGGCAAGAGTTCAGTTTTATGGGGGTGCTCCTTTTGGCAAGAGTTCAGTTTTATGGGGGTGCTCCTTTTAACAAGAGTTCAGTTTTATGGGGGTGCTCCTTTTGGCAAGAATTCAGTTTTATGGGGGTGCTCCTTTTGGCAAGGGTGTGGTTTTATGGGGGTGCTACTTTTGTCAAGAGTTCAGTTTTATGGGGGTGCTCCTCTTGGCAAGGGTGTGGTTTTATGGGGGTGCTACTTTTGGCAAGAGTTCAGTTTTATGGGGGTGCTCCTTTTGGCAAGGGTGTGGATTTATGGGGGTGCTCCTCTTGGCAAGGGTGCGGATTTATGGGGCACTTTTTGAAGGGTGCGAAGCGTGGTAGAAATGTTGGAAAAGAATAGAACAATCCGAAGTTTTTAAATCATTCAATAGTTTAAGAACCATTTAAACTATTGAAAAGGCAGATAAAAATGGTTGCAATGTTTGATCGGCAGCAAATGATTAATGTACGCCCTTCAGACTTACAATGGCGGCCTGTTTGTAAACATATCTTTCAAGTGAAGATGGCCCTTTAGTATTTCACTCCCCATCAACGCGCCGCCCATGTTGTTGAAATCCTGTTATTATTAAACCTAACGTGAGTTACAACCAGTCAACTATCAGGCCGGCCATATGGGTCCACTGATAAGATAAACACACAAGACCTGTGTGTTCAATTGGTGTGCTTGGTCAGATATGATGATATGATGTAGGGCCCTTGGCTTAACTATTGCTCGAGTGTGAGTGTGAGTGTGAGTGAGTGTGTGTGTGAGTGAGAGAGAAAGGCGAGAGGTGGGGCCAAATTACATAACAATCTTTTCAACCAAAAAAAACAACAAACAAATTGAAGTTATTGCTGTAGTCCTTTTAAACACCATCACACACCTAAACACCATCCCCACCACCACCACACACCATCACCTCCACACACCTAAACACCATCACACATCTAAACACCAAAACTACCACACACCTAAACACCATTACCATCACACACCTAAACACCATTACCACCACACACCTAAACACCATCACACACCTAAACACCATTACCATCACACACCTAAACACCATCACACACCTAAACACCATTACCATCACACACCTAAACACCATCACACACCTAAACACCATCACACACCTAAACACCATCACACACCTAAACACCATCACACACCTAAACACCATTACCATCACACACCTAAACACCATCACACACCTAAACACCATTACCATCACACACCTAAACACCATCACACACCTAAACACCATCACACACCTAAACACCATTACCACCACACACCTAAACACCATCACACACCTAAACACCATTACCATCACACACCTAAACACCACCACACACCTAAACACCATCACACACCTAAACACCATCACACACCTAAACACCATCACACACCTAAACACCATTACCATCACACACCTAAACACCATCACACACCTAAACACCATCACACACCTAAACACCATTACCACCACACACCTAACCACCATCACACACCTAAACACCATCACACACCTAAACACCACCACACACCTAAACACCACCACACACCTAAACAACATCACCACCACACACCTAAACAACATCACACACCTAAACACCACCACACACCTAAACAACATCACACACCTAAACAACATCACCACTGCACACCTAAACAACAACACACACCTAAACAACATCACCACCACACACCTAAACAACATCACCACCACACACCTAAACAACATCACACACCTAAACACCACCACACACCTAAACAACATCACACACCTAAACAACATCACCACCACACACCTAAACAACATCACACACCTAAACAACATCACCATCACACACCTAAACAACATCACACACCTAAACACCACCACACACCTAAACAACATCACACACCTAAACAACATCACCACTGCACACCTAAACAACAACACACACCTAAACAACATCACACACCTAAACACCATCACACACCTAAACACCACCACACACCTAAACAACATCACACACCTAAACAACATCACCACCACACACCTAAACAACATCACACACCTAAACAACATCACACACCTAAACAACATCACCACTGCACACCTAAACAACAACACACACCTAAACAACATCACACACCTAAACAACATCACACACCTAAACAACATCACCACCACACACCTAAACAACATCACACACCTAAACAACATCACACACCTAAACACCACCACACACCTAAACAACATCACACACCTAAACAACATCACCACTGCACACCTAAACAACAACACACACCTAAACACCACCACACACCTAAACAACATCACACACCTAAACAACATCACCACTGCACACCTAAACACCACCACACACCTAAACACCACCACACACCTAAACAACATCACCACTGCACACCTAAACAACAACACACACCTAAACACCACCACACACCTAAACAACATCACACACCTAAACACCACCACACACCTAAACAACATCACACACCTAAACAACATCACCACTGCACACCTAAACAACAACACACACCTAAACAACATCACCACCACACACCTAAACAACATCACACACCTAAACAACATCACCACCACACACCTAAACAACATCACACACCTAAACACCATCACCACCACACACCTAAACAACATCACACACCTAAACAACATCACCACCACACACCTAAACAACATCACACACCTAAACAACATCACCACCACACACCTAAACAACATCACACACCTAAACAACATCACCACCACACACCTAAACAACATCACACACCTAAACAACATCACCACCACACACCTAAACAACATCACACACCTAAACAACATCACCACCACACACCTAAACAACATCACCACCACACACCTAAACAACATCACACACCTAAACACCACCACACACCTAAACAACATCACACACCTAAACAACATCACCATCACACACCTAAACAACATCACACACCTAAACAACATCACACACCTAAACAACATCACCACCACACACCTAAACAACATCACACACCTAAACAACATCACCACCACACACCTAAACAACATCACACACCTAAACAACATCACCACCACACACCTAAACAACATCACCACCACACACCTAAACAACATCACACACCTAAACAACATCACCACCACACACCTAAACAACATCACACACCTAAACAACATCACCATCACACACCTAAACAACATCACACACCTAAACAACATCACCACCACACACCTAAACAACATCACACACCTAAACAACATCACCACCACACACCTAAACAACATCACACACCTAAACAACATCACCACCACACACCTAAACAACATCACACACCTAAACAACATCACACACCTAAACAACACCACCACACACCTAAACAACATCACACACCTAAACAACATCACCACCACACACCTAAACAACATCACACACCTAAACAACATCACCACCACACACCTAAACAACATCACACACCTAAACAACATCACCACCACACACCTAAACAACATCACACACCTAAACAACATCACCACCACACACCTAAACAACATCACACACCTAAACAACATCACCACCACACACCTAAACAACATCACACACCTAAACACCACCACACACCTAAACAACATCACACACCTAAACAACATCACCATCACACACCTAAACAACATCACACACCTAAACACCACCACACACCTAAACAACATCACACACCTAAACAACATCACCACCACACACCTAAACAACATCACCATCACACACCTAAACAACATCACACACCTAAACACCACCACACACCTAAACAACATCACACACCTAAACAACATCACCATCACACACCTAAACAACATCACACACCTAAACACCACCACACACCTAAACACCATCACACACCTAAACAACATCACCATCACACACCTAAACAACATCACACACCTAAACACCACCACACACCTAAACACCATCACACACCTAAACAACATCACACACCTAAACAACATCACCATCACACACCTAAACAACATCACACACCTAAACACCACCACACACCTAAACACCACCACACACCTAAACAACATCACCACCACACACCTAAACACCACCACACACCTAAACAACATCACCACCACACACCTAAACACCATCACACACCTAAACACCATCACACACCTAAACAACATCACCACCACACACCTAAACAACATCACCATCACACACCTAAACACCACCACACACCTAAACAACATCACCACCACACACCTAAACACCACCACACACCTAAACACCATCACACACCTAAACACCATCACACACCTAAACAACATCACCACCACACACCTAAACAACATCACCATCACACACCTAAACACCATCACACACCTAAACAACATCACCACCACACACCTAAACAACATCACCATCACACACCTAAACACCACCACACACCTAAACACCATCACACACCTAAACACCACCACACACCTAAACACCACCACACACCTAAACACCACCACACACCTAAACACCATCACACACCTAAACACCACCACACACCTAAACACCACCACACACCTAAACACCACCACACACCTAAACACCACCACACACCTAAACACCACCACACACCTAAACACCACCACACACCTAAACACCATCACACACCTAAACACCACCACACACCTAAACACCACCACACACCTAAACACCACCACACACCTAAACACCACCACACACCTAAACACCACCACACACCTAAACACCACCACACACCTAAACACCACCACACACCTAAACACCACCACACACCTAAACACCACCACACACCTAAACACCATCACACACCTAAACAACATCACCATCACACACCTAAACACCATCACACACCTAAACAACATCACCATCACACACCTAAACAACATCACCACCACACACCTAAACAACATCACCACTGCACACCTAAACAACATCACCACCACACACCTAAACACCATCACACACCTAAACACCACCACACACCTAAACAACATCACCACCACACACCTAAACACCACCACACACCTAAACACCACCACACACCTAAACAACATCACCACCACACACCTAAACAACATCACCACCACACACCTAAACAACATCACCATCACACACCTAAACACCACCACACACCTAAACACCACCACACACCTAAACAACATCACCATCACACACCTAAACAACATCACCACCACACACCTAAACAACATCACCATCACACACCTAAACACCACCACACACCTAAACACCACCACACACCTAAACACCACCACACACCTAAACAACATCACCACCACACACCTAAACACCATCACACACCTAAACAACATTACCACCACACACCTAAACACCACCACACACCTAAACACCATTACCACCACACACCTAAACACCATTACCACAACACACCTAAACACCACCACACACCTAAACACCATCACACACCTAAACACCATTACCACCACACACCTATACACCATCAACACACCTATACACCATCACACACCTAAACACCACCACACACCTAAACACCATCACACACCTAAACACCATTACCACCACACACCTATACACCATCACACACCTATACACCATCACACACCTAAACACCACCACACACCTAAACACCACCACACACCTAAACACCATCACACACCTAAACACCATTACCACCACACACCTAAACACCATCACACACCTAAACACCATTACCACCACACACCTAAACACCATTACCACCACACACCTAAACACCACCACACACCTAAACACCACCACACACCTAAACACCCCCACACACCTAAACACCATCACACACCTAAACACCATTACCACCACACACCTAAACACCATCACACACCTAAACACCATTACCACCACACACCTAAACACCATCACACACCTAAACACCATCACACACCTAAACACCATTACCACCACACACCTAAACACCATCACACACCTAAACACCATCACACACCTAAACACCATTACCACCACACACCTAAACACCATTACCACCACACACCTAAACACCATCACCATCACACACCTAAACACCATTACCACCACACACCTAAACACCACCACACACCTAAACACCACCACACACCTAAACACCATCTCACCAATTCAACCACCAACTGACCTCTGTCCCAACCACCAACTGACCTCTGTCCCAACCACCAACTGACCTCTGTCCCAGCCACCAACTGACCTCTGTCCCAACCACCAACTGACCTCTGTCCCAACCACCAACTGACCTCTGTCCCAACCACTAACTGACCTCTGTCCCAACCACTAACTGACCTCTGTCCCAACCACCAACTGACCTCTGTCCCAACCACCAACTGACCTCTGTCCAAACCACCAACTGACCTCTGTCCCAACCACCGTTCCAGAGTTGACCCTATTAGTTCTAATGACGACCGAGTGTTGGACGATCAACTATTGATCCGTGGGGGGATCTTGTTTGTTCTTTGTGTAGACAGACATGTAATCAGAGATGGACAAGGACAAATAGGTCGTGTTGTGCTATTAATAGCATGAGAACTGAAACGGTGCTCAATAGAGTCTGCAAGATACTTCATAAAAACAATAACATTTTAGAACAGCAATTACATTTAGTATAGCAATTACAACATTTAGTATAGCAATTACAACATTTAGTATAGCAATTACAACATTTAGTATAGCAATTACAACATTTAGTATAGCAATTACATTTGGTATAGCAATTACAACATTTAGTATAGCAATTACAACATTTAGTATAGCAATTACAACATTTAGTATAGCAATTACAACATTTAGTATAGCAATTACAACATTTAGTATAGCAATTACAACATTTAGTATAGCAATTACATTTGGTATAGCAATTACAACATTTAGTATAGCAATTACAACATTTAGTATAGCAATTACAACATTTAGTATAGCAATTACAACATTTAGTATAGCAATTACAACATTTAGTATAGCAATTACAACATTTAGTATAGCAATTACAACATTTAGTATAGCAATTACAACATTTAGTATAGCAATTACAACATTTAGTATAGCAATTACAACATTTAGTATAGCAATTACAACATTTAGTATAGCAATTACAACATTTAGTATAGCAATTACAACATTTAGTATAGCAATTACAACATTTAGTATAGCAATTACAACATTTAGTATAGCAATTACATTTGGTATAGCAATTACAACATTTAGTATAGCAATTACAACATTTAGTATAGCAATTACAACATTTAGTATAGCAATTACAACATTTAGTATAGCAATTACAACACTAATTACAACAATCAACATAGAGAAATGCCAGTTTGGTGTTTTATCTTATCTGTTTACAGACACTCCTTCTATACAGAAGATTATTGCGTCCTACGCTTATCTATGGTTTGTGTTTAGTCTTGCATTTTTATTAGAGATTTAAATGTTGATAAAGTGTTGGTTTTCCTGGATTCTTCAGGCAACCCATTCCACGCCCGAATTCCGGACGGGAAGAAGGAAAACTTGTATGAGTTTGTTCTTGCATACGGAATAAGAAAGGTGTTTTTATCCTTATGTCTATCTGAGGGTTGTATTAAGTTATCTTTGTGTTGTATTTCTAAATTAGAGTTAATTGCTTTATGTATGATTACTACTTTACTCTTGGTTCTTCTATCCTCTAGTGTTTCAAGGTTTAATTATTTAACTAATGGTGTTATTCTTGTCAGTTTCGAATATTCTCCAGTAATGAATCTGGCAGCTCTTTTTTGAATTTGTTCTAGTTTATCAATGTTTTCTTTGGTGGATGGGTCCCATACAGAAGATGCATATTCTAGTACAGGTCTCACCAAAGTGAGGTAGCATTTTAGTTTTATATCTCTATTACATTTGTTAAAGTTCCTTTTTATAAAGCCTAAGGTTTTGTTTGATTTTTTAATAACTTCATTGACATGGGGATTCCATGATAGTTTCTCATTTATTAAGACTCCTAAGTATTTTGCATCTTTAGTTTGGGTCAGTTCTTTTCCATGAATGTAATATTTTGAATTTATTTGTTTCTTTTTCTTTGTTACTCTTAAAAGTTGACACTTTTCTGGGTGGAAAGACATACTCCAGTTAGTTTCCCGTTTTATCAATTCATCTAAGTCTTTTTGTTTTAATAAAGACATCCCAGTTTGGTATTTAAAAAAGACTTGCCAGTTTGGTGTTTTAATAAAGACTTGCCAGTTTGGAGTTTTAATAAAGACTTGCCAGTTTTTTGTTTTAATAAAGACATCCCAGTTTGGTATTTTAATAAAGACTTGCCAGTTTGGTGTTTTAGTAAAGACTTGCCAGTTTGGTTTTTTTAATAAAGACTTGCCAGTTTGTTGTTTTAATAAAGACTTGCCAGTTTGGTGTTTTAATAAAGACTTGCCAGTTTGGTTTTTTAATAAAGACATGCCAGTTTGGTGTTTTCTAGACCCAAAATAATTTTTTAAATTTAAATGTCGAAAGTTTATTCACCTATACTGAAGTTGAACAATATATTTTGTCTGGCGAAAGACTCTAAAACTCGATTAATTGAGATCTGAACAAATACAACTGCAACAACTCTAAAATCAGCTTTTTAAACCCAGGGCCACCACATTTCCGTACTCCTGCACCATAACTTAACATTAAATATAAAACGTAAATAACATAACATAGTATAACAACATAACATAACACAACGTAATATAACTTTACGTAACATAGCAATATAACAACATAACATAGCACAACATAAAAAAACTTAGCATAACTTAACATAAAACAGTATACATAAAAAACGTAACATAATGTAATATAACATAACGTTACATAACATAACACAGCATAATATAGAATAACATAAAAACGTAACATAACGTAACATTAGTCATTACATCCCTGCTCCTGGTCCAAATATTCCTCCCATATCACGTGACCTATTCCTAGAACTTTCTGCCTCTCCTCATTATCACAACGCATAGTACGGTCTATCGCCTTCCTCTAGCACAGTGGGTCTCAACTACTTATTGCCTGGACCCTTGAATGCAGTGCCTCATGTTAAGGGGGTCTTCAAGTATAACATTATTTTCGTTGCTACCTCATAACTATAACTTTGCTACCTCTTAACTGTAACTTTGCTACCTCATAACTGTAACTTTGCTACCTCACAACAGTAACTTTGCTACCTCATACCTGTAACTTTGATACCTCATACCTGTAACTTTGCTACCTCATACCTGTAACTTTGATACCTCATACCTGTAACTTTGATACCTCATTCCTGTAACTTTGATACCTCATACCTGTAGCTTTGATACAAAAATGAATCGAAACGTGAATATCTCACCTGCAGCTTGTGTTTTCATTGTTACAAAATGGGCTCGTTTGTGGGCGTGTCTGCGTGTGGGCGTGTCTGTGCCTGGGCGTGTCTGTGCCTGGAGACAGACATTTTAGCAGCATCATGACTATTGGATACTTGAGTTGACCAATGTGATCCATGTGAAAGCGTTGTTCCATCCCAATGGGGTCGTGAATCACGTATTAGAACCACTGCTATAGTACATGGTATCAAACGGTCTATCGCTTTTGTCTGTGTCCCAGTCAATAAATAAATGATACGTCTACGTGTTGCCGGCTAATGAATATCACGTATAAAATCACAATCCACATCACCGGGGCGTCACTCCCCCACGTGACACACAACATCACTGGGGCGTCACTCCCCCACGTGACACACAGTATCACTGAGGCGTCACTCCCCCACGTGACACACAGTATCACTGAGGCGTCACTCCCCCACGTGACACACAGTATCACTGAGGCGTCACTCCCCCACGTAACACACAACATCACTGGGGCGTCACTCCCCCACGTGACACACAGTATCACTGGGGCGTCACTCCCCCACGTAACACACAACATCACTGGGGCGTCACTCCCCCACGTGACACACAGTATCACTGGGGCGTCACTCCCCCACGTGACACACAACACCACTGGGGCGTCACTCCCCCACGTGACACACAACACCACTGGGGCGTCACTCCCCCACGTGACACACAACACCACTGGGGCGTCACTCCCCCAAGTGACACACAGTATCACTGGGGCGTCACTCCCCCCACCCCCAATGTTACACACAACATAAACAGACAACAGAGGTTATCCTGTAGTATTTGATCACGCACTGACTCAGCACATTTCAGCTAACCGTAAATTGACTCAGCACATTTCAGCTAACCGTAAATTGCATTTCGGTTTCTTGTAATGTTTTTTTTTAAAAAAGTATTTGCTTGCAGTTTTGTTGCACAATGTCCCAGGAACGTAATTAATTATTTATCACGTGACGGAAAACTCTATGTATACCACGCAGACAGGCCAGCAGTGCAACGCTACCCGTTGACATGGTTACGGACGAAACAATGGGAATGTTTGTGTTATTCTTAGAAGTGTTGCCCTATCTGACCCACTCACCTCACGTTATTTTTTTTTAAAAATCGCCATTAGTTTAAACATAATACTTTGTCCAGGCATTTTACTCTTAAAAATAAGGTCACAGTCACATTTATTATTATTATTATTATTATTATTATTATTATTATTATTATTATTATTATTATTATTATTGTTATTGTTATATTACAAGCATAGATAAAAATCAATTTTTAAAACATTTAGTGTTTTGATGTTGACAAATGTTCGAAGAACGATAACTCCAGTTGTATTTACTAATATTTCCCATTTATTCATGTTCGTTGTCATTCAATTTTCCCCTCAGCTATTGGTCATCGGCATGTCATTTTTCCTGTGTTCACGTCATGAAGATTAAACAACGCCAGCAACAACAGAGATGACAGTAAAGAACATGTCTCCATAGCAACTACATCCATCGTCCCGCATTGCAAATCTATGAGATATCAGTTTAAACTAATTTAGATCCCCCCCTCACCTCCGCAGTGATTGTTGTTGATTTTCAAATATCTTTGATATCCATTCAATTTTTTTAAAATGTAAAATTTTAAGAACAAAAAAAAATCCAGAAATATTTATTTTCATCACATGCCACAGTCTCCAAACCATGAATCCACTAAAATTTAAATTTCCTTTCTCTCCTAACGCAATAAATGACTCTGACATACTTTATGTTCTATCGTAATTGGAAGAGATCCAAACTATGTGTTGATTGGACTTATATTAAATGAACAAACCAACCAAAGACAAACACTATGTGTTACTAAAAGAGCTTTAAAATACATCTAGATGTCATGTACATAGTATATTATAATCTCATGTTGTTTTTAACATTATGTTTTCTATGAAATGTTGTGTAGAAATCCTAACTTTTTCATAAAATTTTTTCTTTACATTCTGACTAACTTGGTGCTTAAATTCTAGCTAAATGGCTCTGTAAATAATACTTGAAAATACAGTTACGGTAAGTTTGAAATACTTGAGCTTGAATAATACTAGAATACCAAATTAGATTTAGTATTTTAAAATTGGACACTAACTGTAACAATTTTTTTTTAAAGTTAGCAAAATAGCAAATGAAGGTAAACAAATTTTGACAATGTAGGTTATATACAATAGCTTTTATAATTTTTATTAATTTTTCCTTGTCATATTTTCAAGAATTAAGTTTAACGTATAAATTTACCTAGATCTTGTTTTGAAATAAGAATAGTAGGCTAAATATACTTATATAGGCTTACCTGTGAGGTATGGTACTTATATAGGCTTACCTGTGACGTATGGTATTGAATGTCTTTAAAGCGCTGTTCACTTTTGTCACCTATAATATCTTGTTCTCGCATTCTTTCGTGCTTTTATTGAAACCTTGTAAACATTGCTACGTGCTTTTTTAAAACGATGAATAGTGTGAAATAATTGCATCTGTTAAAATCTTATAGGATTTTAATAGTATGGTGTTCTTCCTTTTTATGCTCATTTATTCATTTCTGTCGCCTAAAATAATTGCGTGTATTTTTAAAAATGTTTAAACCTATGTCAATTGTCATGCAGCTATTTTTATTGTATTCACCATTTACTCTTGTTATTATTCATACAATATTAAGTTATATTTAAATATAATTAATATTATACAAATTTTCATATTGAAATGTCTGATGACATTCCAGTGCCTATATTGTTATTGTTGAGTTAATAAATAGAAAAAAATATTGAAACGTCACTATTCAACATTATGAGATCCCCTGTGACGTCGAGGTGATGCAGCGTTATTTTGACTTAGATAGAATTTCCCGCCCCCCCCCCAAACCCGCTTTGAAATTTAACAAAAGGAACATCCATTCATAATCCTTAAAAACAACAACAAAATACTGGGTTATATTTGAAGTTTGTAAGGGGCGCTGATGTTTTGTGTTGCCTCAGTCAAGCGAAATAAAGGTTTTTATTTTCTGTCGTTGTGCAGCCATGTTATCTCAGATGACGTCATTCCTATGATGCTGTGGTGGTCCTCACATCGTTGCTATCTTCAATAAAACGTGTGGGTTGCTTCCAGTACATCTGTGGTCGATAAATGAACCACTCGATGGTAGACATCTTAGTTAGGAACTGTTATCTTATAATTTGCTCTTACTTATTTACATCCGCTGTCTATTTTATTAGAAGAATGGGATGCAAGGAAAGGAACATAAAAAATAATACAATAGATACACATCAATTGGAATGAATTAATTGAAACTTTCCTGACATCAAATCTTTGGTAACACACTGAAGGATGCCTGAGATTTTTAAAAATAATTAAAATTAAATAAACGAAAGTTTCAAACGTAGTTCTGTCAAATCGTCTTCAAACAATTTTTTTGGTCTGCAAATGTACATTCAAATATATGTGGATTGGCTTTAAAGTTGGCACTTTTCTTTTTTATATGAGAATTTAGAAATGGTGGAAATTGTTATTGATTTGAAGAGATAAGGAAGTTGTCAACATTGTGTCAAACACCAAACAAAACAGCGGACGGGATGGAAAGCACTTAGCAACGCTGGGATTGCAACACAACTCATTTTTATCTTTTGATTGTAACCAGCCTCGTTTTCACTCTGCAAGAACAATTAATTCAGGGCTATTAGCTTAGTGTAAGAAGGAAAACTCAATTTTAGAAAAAACCTAATTTAATTTTTTAGGGAAACAAGTTTCTTCAAGACTTTTGGCTTTTCTCAAATGTACAATTCAATGACTATAAAGATACAAGAACAATTTTATCAATTATGTGTCGTGTATTGATTTTATGTCAATTTTGATGTTTATTTATTGATCCATTAAAAAAAAAGTAAAAAAAATAAAATAAAAAAAATAATAATAATAAAATTAAAAATAGAATAAAATGTAAAAAAGAATATATTAAAAAATCTAGTGAATGATAGTCTTTGATTTGTTGTTCATTTAAATTCGAATTTATTCAATTATTAATATTAAGCAATAACTTACATTCCATTCAGGAAAAAATGACTTTCTTGGAGAATATATATTTTTAAAAAAATGATTTTTATTGATGGATAAAGGGTACATCTTTATTAACAATTATTTCTTAATATTTTAAACTTTTTATGTAATTCTTTTTTTTTCAAATAAAGTTATGTCAACAAATAACGCCGTGTCTTTCGTTCCTAGTAACCTATTTATAGAGTTTCTAAATATGTATGTGTGTGTGTGTGTAAATATATGTGTATATGTGTCCGTGCTGATGTGCTAGTGTGTTAAGGTACGTAGCTTGAGGCTAAACTCTTCATATAACATCGTATGTACAACACGCTACACACCACACACATACACATATAACATCTGCCTGTTCTATCTTGTGTACAGCACACTACACACCACACACATACACATATAACATCTGCCTGTTCTATCTTGTGTACAGCACACTACACACCACACACATACACAAATCACGATTTATGGGGAGTTTAACATACACATACACTATGTCACTACGCCATAAACCCCATACACAACATTCAGCACCCCATACACAACATTCAGCACCCCATATACAACATTCAGCTACCCATACACAACATTCAGCACCCCATACACATCATTCAGCACCCATACACAACATTCAGCACCCCATACAAAACATTCAGCACCCCATACACAACATTCAGCACCCCATACACAACATTCAGCACCCCATACACAACATTCAGCACCCCATATACAATATTCAGCACCCCATACACAACATTCAGCACCCCATACACAACATTCAGCACCCCATACACAACATTCAGCACCCCATATACAACATTCAGCACCCAATATACAAAATTCAGCACCCCATACACAACATTCAGCACCCCATACACAACATTCAGCACCCCATATACAACATTCAGCACCCCATACACAACATTCAGCACCCCATACACAACATTCAGCACCCCATATACAACATTCAGCACCCCATACACAACATTCTGCACCCCATACACAACATTCAGCACCCATACACAACATTCAGCACCCCATACAAAACATTCAGCACCCCATACACAACATTCAGCACCCCATACACAACATTCAGCACCCCATACACAACATTCAGCACACCATATACAACATTCAGCACCCCATACAAAACATTCAGCACCCCATACACAACATTCAGCACCCCATACACAACATTCAGCACCCCATACACAACATTCAGCACCCCATACACAACATTCAGCACCCCATACACAACATTCAGCACCCCATATACAACATTCAGCACCCCATACACAACATTCAGCACCCCATACACAACATTCAGCACCCATACACAACATTCAGCACCCCATACAAAACATTCAGCACCCCATACACAACATTCAGCACACCATACACAACATTCAGCACCCCATACACAACATTCAGCACCCCATAGACAACATTCAGCACCCCATACACAACATTCAGCACCCCATACACAACATTCAGCACCCCATACACAACATTCAGCACCCCATATACAACATTCAGCACCCAATATACAAAATTCAGCACCCCATACACAACATTCAGCACCCCATACACAACATTCAGCACCCCATATACAACATTCAGCACCCCATACACAACATTCAGCACCCCATATACAACATTAAGCACCCCATACACAACATTCAGCCCCCCATACACAACATTCAGCACCCCATACACAACATTCAGCACCCCATACACAACATTCAGCACCCCATACACAACATTCAGCACCCCATATACAACATTCAGCACCCCATATACAACATTCAGCACCCCATACACAACATTCAGCACCCCATATACAACATTCAGCACCCCAGACACAACATTCAGCACCCCATACACAACATTCAGCACCCCATACAGATACCAACACAATACCCGTATGTATGTGCGTGTCCTGACGTCATAATTATGCAATTTTGCAAAAATGGCCCAAGGTGTAATTACCAGGAACGCTTGATAAAAAAATGATAATGAAATAACGCGACAATATTGGTTGTCTCCCTAAAACATAGTGTAACAAAACAAGTGGTTCCACAAAGTTTGTACAATCAGATACCAATTTTTTATTTAAAGCAAAAACAAACAAACAAAGAAACATTTCTCAATATTCTTCTAATGAATAAAACGTCGTTACAAATTTGATTTTTATTTTATGAAATTGTATTTGTACACATTCCCTGTAAACATAACTGTGTACAATAAATGTACTCAAAATAATCACATATTCCCTGTAAACGTAACTGTGTACAATTAATGTACTCAAAATAATCACACATTCCCTGTAAACGTAACTGTGTACAATTAATGTACACAAAATAATCACACATTCCCTGTAAACATAACTGTGTACAATAAATGTACACAAAATAATCACACATTCCCTGTAAACATAACTGTGTACAATAAATGTACACAAAATAATCACACATTCCCTGTAAACATAACTGTGTACAATAAATGTACACAAAATAATCACACATTCCATGTAAACATAACTGTGTACAATAAATGTACACAAAATAATCACACATTCCCTGTAAACATAACTGTGTACAATAATTGTACACAAAATAATCACACATTCCCCGTAAACATAACTGTGTACAATAAATGTACACAAAATAATCACACATTCCTTGTAAACATAACTGAGTTCATCACGGTGTTCATGCAACAGTTCAAGAACCCCTGAAATGGTTATCTGACACTCTCCATGTAGCTGACGACACGGTAAAGGGAAGAGTTATGGGCCTTCACGATTAGAGGACTGGAGGAGGAAGCACATGGTTCGGGACACCTATCAGCAGTCACGTCACGATTATTTCTTTGGCTTGTTTGGGGTCAGTCGTAAATTCACTTGTATGAGAACAATTTGGAGATGTGCCTTTTGGTGACATTTATCACGATAACCTTATGTACTATGACAATATTCAAGGACGTTTATCACGATAACCTTATGTACTATGACAATATTCAAGGCAACCAATAATATCCATTGTAAGAGGTTATGTTGTTACTAGCAACAAAGCCCGTCCAAGGACGTTCCGCCACCGTTTGGTGGCATGTTGTAACTCCCCTCTGTAATAGGTATTGCAGGTCAAGTAACAAGTCTTTAACACACTGTGTTCTGGTTAACAACTGTCTTTAATCACTATATACAATCCACTGTAATCAACTGTACAATCAACCACCTAATCAGCTCGTATGCATTCAACCCGGGTTGCCTCCTTAACCGTACATTTATAGTCCGCTCTCCTCCAAGTCCATGACCCCACACCTTACAGTTCACATCACAAACCACGTGTTTCATACTAGGTCACGTCATTGCATGTTCATACAATGTAAACACAACAACACGTCTCTCACACCCTCCAACAGCCGTTTCGTCCGGCATACATGTGCATCACGTCAAAAATACTATTCATTATAGTTAAAATAAATAACTCGTAAAAACAGAGCTTTTGACTATAAATCCCAACGCGCATAACTCAAAATAAAGACCTTGAAGAAATAGTGCACCAAAAATAACTCGTTTTGAACGACCGCGTAAACGTGTTCAATATGATTGGCTGTAGGAGTCATGTGTGTTTGAGGGACCAATCGGTATTGATGACCACACAGAACATAGCCTTTCAATATATAAGATGACATCTGAGGCATGTTTGATATTCTTCAGTTGTTTATATGAATAAAACAAAACATCAGATATCGTGAAATAATGATGCTCTCAAAGAAACACACATCAGCACACACATTCACACATTCCCACAAACACAAATTCACACATTCCCACAAACTCACAAATTCACACATTCAAACATTCCCACATTCACACATTCCCACATGCACACATTCCCACATTCACACAAACACAAATTCACACATTCCCACAAACTCACAAATTCACACATTCCCACATTCACACAGTTACACATCCACACATTCACACATTGACACATCCACACATTGACACATTCACACGTTCACACATTCATACAGTTACACATGGGCTCAGAGTAAACATTTGTTTTACCCTCCATAAAAATTAAACACTTGTTTTAACCCTCAATAAAAAGCAACATTTGTTTTACCTTAATTCAATAATAAGTAAACAGTTCTTTTACCCTCCATATACTAGTAAACATTGGTTTTACCTTCCATTACAATATCAATTATATAAAAGTTGAACTCTGATAAAAGAAACACAACAAAGTGACCTTGGCAGGAACTAGCAACTCGTGTATTGCAGTGCTTCTCAAACTTTTTAGTATGGTGGACCGGCAGGAATTTTTCTATCGCACCAGGGACCGGTGCGCTATTTTCCCTGTACTGACGTGGTAGCGAAGTGTAATTTATTGTATTTTATTTGTTTCAGTATATGTGCTTATTGCCGAAAAATTGAAATATTCTATAGAGTTTTATGATTAATCGTTGCAAATGAGCACTCTAACTCTAACTCTAATTACATTTTTCATTTCGTCCCTGACATCCCTTCAGACCGGTGGGTGTTGGCGGACCACCACTTTGAGAAACACTAGTGTATTGGGTTCTTTTTTAAAAATTACTTTTTATTTGCCTGCATTGATTGTTATGGCCTTTTCTCTATCTACAGATTACCCCTGACCCCTGCTCTATGTCTGTGACCCCTGCTCTATGTCTGTGACCCCTGCTCTATGTCTGTGAGTCCTGCTCTATGTCTGTGAGCCCTGCTCTACGTCTGTGACCCATGCTCTGTCTGTGACCCCTGCTCTATGTCTGTGAGCGCCCCCAAACGGCTAAATGTTGCCAAACTAATGACCGCCAGCTGCAATCAGTCCTTGGTGAATGCTCTGGAAGAGCGCTTGAAATCCACCTGTCCGGACAACCAGAACGTGGAGGCAGACTGGGCGTCACTCAGAGAGCTGATTTACACCACAGCTTCAGAGACTCTGGGGTACAAGACCACGAAACATAAGGACTGGTTCGATGAGAACTGCGAAGACATCAAGCAGTTATTGGATGAGAAACACCTCCTACACCAAGCTTACCTCAATAATCCCAGGTCCACTGCAAGGAGAGATGCACTCAACAACATACGCAGGACTGTACAGCAAAAGCTCCGTCAGATGCAGGACGATTGGCTCAGCAACAAAGCCGACGAGATCCAAGGCTATGCAGACAAGCGTGACTATAAAAACTTCTACAACGCTTTGAAAGAAGTGTATAGTCCCACGCCCTCAGGATCAAACCCCCTCCTCATCGCAGACGGTAACACTCTCATCACAGACCACAGACAAAGAGAAGATCTTGAAGAGGTGGGCCGAACATTTCGAAAGCGTCCTAAATCGCCCTTCGACAATCAACGAAGAAGCCATCAATCGTCTCCCCCAAGTGGCCCACAAACAAAGCACTGGATGACCCCCCAACCTTGCTCGAGACCCAGAAAGCAATTTATCTTCTCTCCAGTGGCAAAGCACCTGGTTCTGACGCCATACCAGCTGAGTTCAATTAGGAGGGAGGAACAGCCCGTGACTGAAAGGCTCCACCATCTGTTTCTCTTGATGTGGCAGCAAGAGACGATCCCGCAGGACTTCAAAGATGCCTCCATCATACATCTTTATAAGCAAAAAGGAAGTAGACAGGCTTGTGATAACCACAGAGGCATATCCCTGATATCTATTGCAGGAAAGATCCTTGCCAGAATCCTGCTCACGGTCCACCTTGACCAAGGACTCCTGCCTGAAAGTCAGTGTGGATTCCGAAAATAGCGAGGGACCATCGACATGGTGTTCGCTGCCAGGCAGCTGCAGGAGAAATGTCAGGAGCAGAACTTCAACCTGTTCTCCACCTATGTCGACCTGACCAATGCTTTTGACACTGTTGGCAGAGAGGGTCTGTGGAAGATAATGGCCAAGTACGGTTGCCCAAGGAAATTCATCGTCTTGGTGAAACAATTCCACGAGGGCATGCAGGCCAGAGTCCAGGACAGCGGAGAGTTTTCTGATCCTTTCACAATCACAAACGGGGTCAAGCAGGGCTGCGTCCTGGCACCAACACTGTTTAGCCTCATGTTTTCCACCATGCTGACAGAGGCCTTCACAGACGAGGATGTTGGTGTCAACCTGAGGTACCGCAAAGATGGCAAACTGTTCAACCTTCGGAGGCTCCATGCAAAAACCAAGGTTATGACAGACATCACCAGAGACCTCCTGTTTGCTGATGACTGTGCCCTCAACGCTGTCTCAGAAGCCGACATGCAACGCAGTGTTAACCTGTTCTCCAGCGCCTGCACAAACTTTGGTCTGACGATCAACACCAAGAAGACTGAAGTCCTCCATCAGCCTGCGCCTGGAAGGCCCTACGTAGAGCCCAGCATCACTGTCAACGGCCAAAGACTCAACACAGTGCAACGGTTCACATACCTAGGCAGCACACTGTCGCAAAATGTCACCATCGATGACGAAGTGATCGTCAGAATTGTCAGAGCCAGCTCCACTTTTGGCAGGTTGTACCCAAATGTCTGGAACAGAAGAGGCATTACCATCCAGAACAAGCTGAAAGTGTACAGGGCGGTGGTGCTCCCCACACTGCTATATGCGTGTGAAACATGGACTGTGTATCAGCGCCATGCTAGGAAGCTTAACCACTTTCATTCAACAAGCCTCAGGAAGATCCTCGGCATAAAGTGGCAGGATAAAATACCAGACACAGTGGTACTGACCAAGGCAGGTCTCCCCAGCATATTCACACTCCTGATGCAGTCCCAGCTTCGTTGGGAAGGGCACGTAGTCCGAATGCCAGACGAGAGACTGCCAAAGAGACTCTTCTATGGCGAGCTCCAGCATGGCCAGCGGTCCCACGGTGGGCAAAAGAAACGCTATAAAGACACACTGAAAGTCTCACTGAAAGCGTTTGCCATAAACCCAGACACGTGGGAACTTGCTGCAAATGGACCGATCCCCCTGGCGTTCATCCATCCACGAAGGTGCCAAGTCATGCGAGGCAAACCGGATCACCTCCGCAGAAAAGAAGAGGCAAGCCCAATAGGCCCGTGCTGTCAACCCTCCTGGAGATGTCCCACTCGTCCCTTGTCCCTTCTGTTCCCGAACCTTCCGTGCAAGGATCGGCATCATCAGCCATCTGCGCACGAACAAACAAAGCCAGTCCCAGCAACCCTCGGATGACTAGAGTGGTCTTCGTCGAATCGACGGACGAACAACAACATGTCTGTGAGCCCTGCTCTATGCCTTTGAGCCCTGCTCTATGTCTGTGAGCCCTGCTCTATGTCTGTGACCCTTGCTCTATGTCTGTGACCCTTGCTCTATGTCTGTGATCCCTGTTCTATGTCTGTGACCCCTGCACTACGTCTGTGACACCTGCTCCATGTCTGTGACCCCTGCTCTATGTCTGTGTCTGTGACCCCTGCTCCATGTCTGTGACCCCTGCTCTATGTCTGTGTCTGTGACCCCTGCTCCATGTCTGTGAGCCCTGCTCTATGTCTGTGATCCCTGTTCTATGTCTGTGACCCCTGCACTACGTCTGTGACACCTGCTCCATGTCTGTGACCCCTGCTCTATGTCTGTGTCTGTGACCCCTGCTCCATGTCTGTGACCCCTGCTCTATGTCTATGTCTGTGACCCCTGCTCTATGTCTGTGACCCCTGCTCTATGTCTGTGAGCATTGCTCTATGTCTGTGACCCCTGTTCTATGTCTGTGACCCCTGCACTACGTCTTTGACCCCTGCTCCATGTCTGTGACCCTTGCTCTATGTCTGTGACCCCTGCTCTATGTCTGTGAACCCTGCTCTATGTCTGTGACCCCTGCTCTATGTCTGTGACCCCTGCTCTATGTCTGTGACCCCTGCTCTATGTCTGTGACCCCTGCTCTATGTCTGTGACCCCTGCTCTATGTCTGTGACCCCTGCTCTATGTCTGTAGACGCGTGTTGCGGGACGATTTAATTCTGTAGAAGTTAGGACTCAGAAGGAGCATCCATGTGGCAGAAATAGTTTAGAACGATTATCTTTAAAACGAACAGTGTCATAGTTGAGGAAAAAATTGTAAAGTTATTATTACTTTTTTAGTATTAAAGAAACAATCAAATAAATCTCTTGATTACTTTAACAAACAGAAGCGTAACTGGATTTCCAAGTCCTTGGCTAATTCATTTTTGGCGCCCTTGAGAAATAGGGAAAATACTAAATTATACCGAATAAATTGATTATTGAAGGATTAGCCCTCGGTGCCCTTGGCAACTGCCCCGTTGGCACGTCGTTGTTACGCCTCTGTTAACAAAAATAGTGATGAATTTATTTTACGTAAATCCTCAGATATGTTTTCTTAAAATAACAGCTTGATTCATGCTTATTAAAGTTATCCCCTGTTGCAATCCAGTTATCCATATTTTTATCCACGTCAGATAAAGATTCCCCGGATGAAATTTTATGTTTCCAATCATGGATGAATTATGGGAAATGCTCTGGAAATCGCAAATCCAAGGATCGTTATTTCTAGGATTAACTTTTTCTGCAGGTATAAGCATAGGACGCAATAATCTGCTGTATAGAATAGGCGTCTGTAATTCATAACATAAGATAACCACTGGGTTATTTCGGAAACGGAAGTGAGGGTGAGAAAATGCTTGGACAGGAAACATGGAAGAAATTATGGAAAATTAAAAAAAAAGATTGTTTATTTATCAAAATATTTACTTTTTTTTTGCAAACGAAATTTTCAAGTGCACACCAAAACAATGCGCACCATCACTTCAATCACTATAAATAATTATTAATCAACTGTACCAGAAGCTGCGCTTTCATCTTAAATAACACACTTTACTGTAGGTATAACTTATGATATAAATTATAATCTTTGCAAATACTATATATCTGGACTAGTCAATAATAGTTTGTGTTACCCATAACTTCACCATCACCACCATCTCTTCATTGTAGTGTTTGTACAGTGGAGGTATTTATGATGTTATAACGGAACTAAATAATTTTATATTGTTTACTTGTGTTTTTGTTAATTTAATCCTAGCACTAGTGGCAGTGGCAGTGGCAGTGGCAGTGTCTATTTATTAGTGGCAGTGACATTGTCTATTTATTGAATTGTCTATATTTATTACCAAACATGGCATTGAAGTCAATTGTCTACATTTATTACCACAGTTCGTATTTATTAAATAGTCTACATTTATTACCACAGTTCGTATTTATTAAATAGTCTACATTTATTACCACAGTTCGTATTTATTAAATAGTCTACATTTATTACCACAGTTCGTATTTATTAAATAGTCTACATTTATTACCACAGTTCGTATTTATTAAATAGTCTACATTTATTACCACAGTTCGTATTTATTAAATAGTCTACATTTATTACCACAGTTCGTATTTATTAAATAGTCTACATTTATTACCACAGTTCGTATTTATTAAATAGTCTACATTTATTACCACAGTTCGTATTTATTAAATAGTCTACATTTATTACCACAGTTCGTATTTATTAAATAGTCTACATTTATTACCACAGTTCGTATTTATTAAATAGTCTACATTTATTACCACAGTTCGTATTTATTAAATAGTCTACATTTATTACCACAGTTCGTATTTATTAAATAGTCTACATTTATTACCACAGTTCGTATTTATTAAATAGTCCACATTTATTACCACAGTTTGTATTTATTAAATAGTCCACATTTATTACCACAGTTTGTATTTATTAAATAGTCCACATTTATTACCACAGTTTGTATTTATTAAATAGTCTACATTTATTACCACAGTTCGTATTTATTAAATAGTCTACATTTATTACCACAGTTCGTATTTATTAAATAGTCCACATTTATTACCACAGTTTGTATTTATTAAATAGTCCACATTTATTACCACAGTTTGTATTTATTAAATAGTCTACATTTATTACCACAGTTCGTATTTATTAAATAGTCTACATTTATTACCACAGTTCGTATTTATTAAATAGTCTACATTTATTACCACAGTTTGTATTTATTAAATAGTCTACATTTATTACCACAGTTTGTATTTATTAAATAGTCTACATTTATTACCACAGTTCGTATTTATTAAATAGTCTACATTTATTACCACAGTTTGTATTTATTAAATAGTCTACATTTATTACCACAGTTTGTATTTATTAAATAGTCTACATTTATTACCACAGTTTGTATTTATTAAATAGTCTACATTTATTACCACAGTTCGTATTTATTAAATAGTCTACATTTATTACCACAGTTTGTATTTATTAAATAGTCTACATTTATTACCACAGTTTGTATTTATTAAATAGTCTACATTTATTACCACAGTTCGTATTTATTAAATAGTCTACATTTATTACCACAGTTCGTATTTATTAAATAGTCTACATTTATTACCACAGTTCGTATTTATTAAATAGTCTACATTTATTACCACAGTTCGTATTTATTAAATAGTCTACATTTATTACCACAGTTTGTATTTATTAAATAGTCTACATTTATTACCACAGTTTGTATTTATTAAATAGTCTACATTTATTACCACAGTTTGTATTTATTAAATAGTCTACATTTATTACCACAGTTCGTATTTATTGAATTGTCTTTATTTATTACCGCAGCTCGTATTGATATTTATTGTCATGCACTCTATTTTATAAGGTCTAAAAGAGGATAATAAAGGAGAGCTTATCACAAGGATTATAAGATGATAAGAAAGGAGAGGTTATGTGAAGGACAATAAGATGATAAGAAAGGAGAGCTCGCCCCTGAGAGATGGCCCCGGAAGTTTTGAAGAAGGTCGCCATCTGAGGGTCGCTGTGTCCAACAAAGGTCTATCGGTGACGTCACTACTGCTAGAAGATCGCAAAAAAAGAGAGCGCTTTGAGAAACAACTAATGAATGTCATCAATGGTAAATTGTTGTACACAAGTTGTACATTTAAATTGTTGTACACAAGTTGTTCATTTAAATTGTTGTACACAAGTTGTACATTCAAATTGTTGTACACAAGTTGTACATTTAAATTGTTGTACACAAGTTATACACTTAAATTTGTGTACACAAGTAGTACATTTTTCTAAAAGTTAAAGCAAACATTAATTAAAATGGCAATAAATTTTCCTTACAGTTAATGATAAATACATGCTGCATAACTCTAGCAGCAACACACAAAAATAATATTTTCTTAAAAAATCAAGAAGATATTATCAATCCTATAACTTATTATCCAAGTAATATCTAGCCTACCATCCACACCTGTCCCATACAGGTAATATCTAGCCTACCATCCACATCTGTCCCATACAGGTAATATCTAGCCTACCATCCACACCTGTCCCATACAGGTAATATCTAGCCTACCATCCACACCTGTCCCATACAGGTAATATCTAGCCTACCATCCACACCTGTCCCATACAGGTAATATCTAGCCTACCATTCACATCTGTCCCATACAGGTAATATCTAGCCTACCATCCACACCTGTCCCATACAGGTAATATCTAGCCTACCATCCACATCTGTCCCATCCAAGTAATATCTAGCCTACCATCCACATCTGCCCCATCCAGGTAATATCTAGCCTACCATCCACATCAGCCCCATACAGGTAATATCTAGCCTACCATCCACATCTGTCCCATCCAGGTAATATCCAGAGGATCACCTCCAGAACATCTCTGGCCACATTCAAAGCCACAACACGTGAGTATAGACAGCTGGCCACGACACCCGTGACGTCATGGAGAAGGACCCCGTCGTTTCTTAAGGAGATCCGGAACCAGGCAGCTGAAGGTGAGCCAGCGAGGGTCAACTTTTGGCTCATTGTGTCTGTGATGGTGAGCCAGTGAGGTTAAACTTTTGGCCTATTGTCTCTTTGATGTGTCGCCATGAAAAATAGTATTATTATGTAGTTTGAATTCTATAGTATAAAAACGTATATTAAATATATATGTTGGTATCATGTCAAAAAATGTGTTAAAGATTTTCTAATTAGGAATCAAAGGTTTTCCCAATAGCCACCAACCATACTGTCACATGTGAATCATGAGTGAGTCACCAGTGTATCATGTGTGTATTGCGTGATCGTCTGACGGAGAGGTCACGTGAGTAATAAGCGCGGGAAGAGAGAAGCCTTCCCATTGGCTGAGAAGGTTGGGCAAGGAGTTGTCAGATAACTTCCGTGAGCGAAGGACGTGATGTGTGTGCTTGAGAATTCCACGTTGTATAACCTCAAATTATGATTCTTGTACAAAGTATAAATATTAAAGTTGTTTTATTGAAACAAGTTCTTCAGTGGATTATTGTGTACAAGATTATATATTGAGAGAACGCCTACAAGAGTTACATATAAATAAGTATAACCAGACACATTGACACATACCCCCCTCCCCCCTCAGCACATCGGGTTGAACTAAAGTAACCTTAACATCCGGGCTCTACAACTTTAACATCAGTAGAATCGTGACCCAGGGGTCATGTACTGTACACGCCTGAATGCTCCCAGGTTGACACACCTGTTACTATGGCTACCAATAAAAGAGTCGAGATTTATGGCTACCAATAAGACAGTCGAGATCTATGGCTACCAATAAAACAGTCGAGGTCTATGGCTACCAATAAGACAGTCGAGATCTATGGCTACCAATAAGACAGTCGAGATCTATGGCTACCAATAAGACAGTCGAGATCTATGGCTACCAATAAGACAGTCGAGATCTATGGCTACAAATAAAATAGTCGAGATCTATGGCTACCAATAAAAAAGTCGAGATCTATGGCTACCAATGAGACAGTCGAGATCTATGGCTACCAATAAGACAGTCGAGATCTATGGCTACCAATAAGACAGTCGAGATCTATGGCTACCAATAAAACATTCGAGATCTATGGCTACCAATAAAACAGTCGAGATCTATGGCTACCAATAAGACAGTTGAGATTTTAAGTAAATGATTCACTTTATTAAAACTCGTTCAGAAACATAACAATAACACAATAAAGACTCATTGCTGGCACCAACTTGTGGTTGTATTTCCAGATACCCACACTGCATTCAGAACCGCCCGGAAGTCCACGGTGCGGTTGATGCCTATCCGTATTGTCCTTCCGGCCAAGGAGGCCGGCACCGGCAAGGAAGAGGTCACTCCAGTGGCTCAAATGCCCAGAGACGAGGAAATGTCGCTGTCCAAACGTCTGTCCAGTAGATTTTCGTCTTGTACAACCAGACGTCCCCATGGGAGCATCGCAGCGTTGTCGGCATTGTACAAGATGAACAGGTTAGTTAGACATTGTACAAGATGTACAGGTTAGTTAGACATTGTACAAGATGTACAGGTTAGCTAGACATTGTACATGATGTACAGGTTAGTTAGACATTGTACAAGATGTACAGGTTAGTTATACATTGTACAAGATGTACAGGTTAGCTAGACATTGTACAAGATGGACATGTTAGTTAGACATTGTACAAGATGGACATGTTAGTTAGACATTGTACAAGATGGACATGTTAGTTAGACATTGTACAAGATGGACATGTTAGTTAGACATTGTACAAGATGGACATGTTAGTTAGACATTGTACAAGATGGACATGTTAGTTAGACATTGTACAAGATGGACATGTTAGTTGGACATTGTAGACGATGCACAGTTTAGTTAGAGAGTTTGTTTCTCTCCCCCCCCCCAGCAATAATTATCTCGTAGCATCGCATAATCTCCACCCCATAGCTCCTCGGTTCTCTGCAGAGTTGTCTCATATCATCTTTCAATTAAAAAAAATTTAAATAATATCTTCATATCCGGAGGCGTTAAAAAGGAGATTATCTAATTATCGGTTATCAGAATCATAAATATTTGAGCGAAAATGACAAATGCAGCTGCTGCTCTAAATACATATTTCAGAAGAGATCAACGAAATGATTTATTTAAACCAGCGCTCTGTTTCTTCAGCTGTAATCGGGTACAATGTATTGAAGCGCTCTTTATTTATTTCTAACATAACGTGTCCTGTCTCACCCCCCAGACGTGACCCGTACTCAGCATCAACATGGACGTTTGAGGAGAGGAAATGTTTCTTCACGGCCAACTTTGTCCCCCCTCACCTGAGAAAAGACTTACCTGTCAACTTTGAACGCCAAGCTGACCAAGACCTGGCCAAGTCGAGTCAGAAACAATCTTTTGATTGACCTCCACCCCACCACACCCCTAATCCCACCACACCACACCCCACCCCGCTCATTAGGTCACTAGAAACTTCCAGATTTTGTGTGTGAGAAGTATCAAAAATATTCAATTACGTTCTAAAATCTAGCTGTCTAAACATATTATGAAATCTTGGATAGTTATGATTGTTTATAACTTAGATATGTACCACAAAATATAATTGTTCGTCTGCGGACATATTTAATAATTGGCTTTAAATGCTGTTTTGAATAAATTTTGAATGTTTTTAATGCACACACATTTTTAAAACAGAGTTTTGTCTCTTTACAATGGTAATCCAGGTCCGCAGACAGACAGACGTTTGTGCCCCAGACAACCGAGTACATGTACTTGTGGCCACCCGGCCATCTCCCACACATAAGCATTCACGTTTTCTCACAACACTTGTTTGCTTGGCTTCACTTTAACTTTAAACTTGGTAAATCCTTGGCTTTCCTTTGAAAACTTTTATTTTCGACTCATGGTAGCTCAGTTTCATCAAGTTAATTACTCAATCTTAACTATGTCTTCATTAGTCTAAAACAGGGGTCTCCAAGCTTTTCTGCCGGAGGGCTGCATTACATGTCAAACAGCAGTTAGGGGGGCCGACTACACACAGTTTTGTGGTAAACTATAGGTAAAAATAGCATCTTTTTCTAGATTAAAAGGTATCAAGGGGCGGATGAGAGGGCCTCGCGGGCCGTAGTTTGGAGACCCCTGGTCTAAAACATCGTGTTCCCTTAAAGCTGAGTGACTGCACGGCCACACAGATAACTGACCGGCACCACGCAGCAATTTAGACTTATCGCGCAGCTAATTTTGTAAAATATTCCACCAAAAGGATGATGATGTGCAACTCTGCACGCGATTTAAAACAAAAATACTTTGAACAACGAGCTTTAGATTGAACATGTGTTACATTAGTCTAAATCAACATGTTGTCTTACATTAGTGTAAATCAACATGTTGTCTTACATTAGTGTAAATCAACATGTTGTCTTACATTAGTCTAAATCAACGTGTTGTCTTACATTAGTCTAAATCAACGTGTTGT